>QEOT01004179.1:3744-19507 GCA_003123785.1 Pterocarya stenoptera
TAGAAATATTCTCCGGCTTCCAAGCAAGATGTAATCCATTATTTTTTTTTAATGTATTTTTAATTTCTATAATATCTTCTGTTTTTAGAGGAAAAAAAAAAAAAAAACATAGTGTATAGGACTTTCGTCTATAGAGTGTCCCCAACTCTGTCTTAAACGGAGTGTGGGGTTTGGTTAACTCTATCTTGGACATAGTAGTACATTTAAGTAGATTTACAACTTGAACTAGACCAAGTCAATCACGGATGTGTACTGTATAGCTATTAATATTATAGTTAGCTTCTAATGTATGTTTCAAGTAAGTTTGTAATATCTGTTATTAATTAATGAAATATGCTTTTATAATAAAAAAAATTAATTACTTATATGTCTACAAATTAAACTTGTAATAAATAAATATATTTATTTATATAAAACTGTATTCGTGGTCATATCAACATGGGACGAGGGCCGATCGAGACTCGTTTCCCCAACACGAAGACTTCAAACCAACATGAGCCGACATGCTTGCTCACCCAGCTTTCAATCAAATAATAAATGGCGCACTGAAGCAAGCCTGCAGATCGCCCCCATGAACATTATTTATAACTCCATACGTTCCCAGCTAGTGGCAGTACTCAGTACTCAAAAGGTCAAAGAACGAATCTCTTTCTGTTTACACATTCGAAACATATCCCCTGCATGCATGCATGCATGATCTTAATTACGCGATGATACTGTCAATGAAATTGATCATTTCTCCATTGTTGGACCGAACCGTGATCAATACTGGGTTCCTTCTTCCAAGCGAAGTCAAAACTTTGATCTGCTTGGATTGAGTTTTCCTACGAGAGATTGTCTGATTTCTAAAAAATGGTTATTTGTGATTTTTTTTTACGATGAAAATGATTATTTGTGACGAAAACAGATTTATTTTAACTGAAAAAAATTATTTTTTTTTATAAATAATTAATACAAATAAATATTTTTCTTATAGTGTCTATTTTCGTCTTGTGCGGCTAGCTGAGACATGTATATGCTTAATTCCAACCAATGCATGCATGATCGATCCATATATATATATCCTGTAGATCAAGAGGGAGAACTTGCCCTTGGACATGATGATGATCAGCTAGCCTTTTAATTTCAAGATCACCCGGCCAGTTTTCGAATTAATATATCGTGCATCTTAATTTCTTATTTTTTGAACTTCAACGTGTTTTTTTCTCGGCCAAGAAGTTAAATATATATTAAGATAATCTTTTTCCTTGGACCTGGTTTAATTGTGTCGGTAGCAGATCTTTGGATTTGTATTTTCTATTTTTCTCTGAGCCCTAGATATTGTTGGGAGTAGTAAAAGGATGGCGGTGGCAGCCAGCCAGCCAGCGCTCGTCAAACTACATACATGGCAGTAAGTGAGTGGAGCACTGGATCAAAGATGGAATAAGTCATTCTCCTTTTTCATAGTTAGAATTTAGGACGTCCGGCAATAATGGGGTTGGAAATTAAGAAGATTCCAACAATCTGATCTGACGCGACCGCTGGCTTAATTTGTCAGCTCAAATACACCAACTTCGATCCGCCAGTCTGACGGGAGAAGGGAAATTCCATTAAGGTTGTATTTAGTTATTTAACTAAATTCAATTCAATTCCTCTCAAAATAATTATTAATAAAATTTATTATTTTTTAATTTTTTTATAAAAAAATTAAATTTATCTCAATTTACTTCATACATTTTAATTTAAAAATTTAAATTTATTTTAATAAAATTAATAAAATATTACTATTCACAATTAAACTTAATTCATTTCAACATCTAAATATATTTTGGGATCGATAGTTAGACTTTTGCATCCAACGGCCCATACGTGTACACCTCCTATCATTCCGTTTGAGAATATAATTGTTTTCAAATATTTTTGGATTATTTTATTATTTACAAATATTAAGAAAAATATTGGGATATTGTCATCTTCTACAATTTATCCCTCTAAATTAATGCTTTTTACTTATTTTAGTTAATTTTAAAACTTGAATATCATCATCATCCTGCAGTGTAAGCACTATATACCATGGATATTGAAAATATGGTGTAGTGGAAAATAATGGAGCATTGAATTATCATAACCAACAAGTAGTAGTACTATTCGATTCAGCGACATCAATTATTGAGGTTTGATGAGTGAGGCTTGTTCTCTTCCCATGTCTGGTTCACAAACACACACAAAGATATATATATATATATATATAAAATATGTGGACGATCCCTTCCCTTCTGTCACACCTCACTACTAATTTTAAGTATTTATATAGAAATATATATTTATATATATATTTTTATAGAGACACACATGAGATGATGGGCACAGGACCTCAAACCTAGATATTAATACAAGGTAAGGTCACCAACGAGGGGAAGAGGTAGCTAGCTTTAGAAATTAGAATGAATATTACGGGGTGAGGGATAAATAGTACGGAAAAAGATTAGCTTGGATTTATTTCATTGGCTTATTGTCTGCGGTAGTGCAGTGCTGATGTATGATGATCATGATTTCCTTATCAACAAACCATTCAGTATCCTGCCTCTCTCTCTGCGATTTTAGGATATTTGTGCGTCCCAGCCTGTCAAAATATTCAGTACCCTGGCTCTCTCTGTATTCAGGCCCGATTGGTTTTACAGATGTAAAGTTGTACATCTCATCTTTTTTATTTTATTTTTCTGTCAAAATATCATTTAAATATAAATATTTTTAAATTAATTATTATAAAAGTTTTAAATAAAATAATAATAATAATAAAAATTTTAAAATTTTAAAATAAAAATTATATTATAACAATATTTTAACTTTATAATATTTTTTATTTAATGTTTTCTCTCATTTTTCAAAATTTAATAAATATTCAACTCAAACTATCGCACTTCTAATAACAAACCATTTTATTATTATTCACAAAAAAAAGAGTTTTGTTATGTACAAACAAGTTTACATACCAATCTGCATACTAATTATGTTGCCTTCATATTCTAAATTCAAATTAACACAATTTTCAATAAAGTTTACTTCTTGACTAATCACATTGAATGGATGCGCGTATTAGTGCGCAAAATTGCTTACAATTAGATTTTTTCCAAAAATATAATCTAATCAATTTCATCTTATCTCAACATCTAATATTATTTAAATATAAACACTTTTCAAATTTTAAATTTTAAATTTTTTAACTTTTTCATCTAATCATTACAACTTTTTCAAACTTTCACATAAAACTCAAAAAATAATTCAAATAAAAAAAATTATATTAAAAAAATTATATTCTAACAATATTTTATTCAATTTTTAACTTTTATTTCATCTCATTTCATTTAATCTGTTTAACCAAATGAGACCTATTCAAACCATTTTACTACTATTTACAAACTATCTTACTACTATTCATAGATTTCTAATTTCATTTCATCCGTGTAACCAAACGAGGCCTTATTCTTCTTCAAAGGAATGCTACAAGTAAGGCTTACACCGCACACACCCACATCACCATGTGATTTGTTATTTTTGTCATTTTATTTAAACACACGTGTTGATTAGATGGAGGTATGTAATGTAAAGCTTACATGTAGAATTTGTAATGGATTTGAGTAAACTTTTAATTAATTTTATACTTAAAAAAATAGATAATTTAGTCATAAAAGAAATTTTATAAAAATAAATTTATAAATTGATGTAACTTGATGTGATACATGAATGGATCGAGTTCTTCTAATATTACATCAAGCTTCACGCATATATATTGCCTTATAATTTGAACGTATAAATTGCATGTTGTTTAATTAGGATATATATAATACTGGATCATAAATATTGTTATATAAAACAAGTCAACTCAAAAGTTTAAATTTTATTAGGGTTCAAGTCGATTTGATACCAGGTTAAAGCTGTAAAGACTTTAATTAGGTGGAAATATATAATATATTATACATCCAAATTAATAGTAGGCACATAATTAAATATACATGAAACCAAAGTCACACTTTAAGCAATAATTAAGAAGCTATGTTTTGGCACAGATAATATGCTGGATCGAGATAGTAGATTAATTATGAATGAATATAGTTTTGGGATCCGTGACTTGCAAAACTATATATAATATATATAAAATATTGACAGGCTTGACCTGAAATAGGACGAAAATGATTTATATCATGTAGCTTGGGGACGACCAACAGTCCGACAAAGTTGTTCGTATGATTTAGCCAATATGTATGGTGAGCTTTCCTTATCTCCAGCATATATATAGGTAGCAAGGCACGTGATTTCTCTTGGAAATTAAGCGTCGTGAAGGAATACTGGGGGCCTATATCACTTCATGATCAATGAGCGAGCGAGCAGCTGGCTGTCAATGTTTTTTTTTTTTTTAAGTTTTTATTTTCTACTACCAGTAGTACTACTGTACCCTTGGCATGGGGACCATATAAATGTGTGATTGTAGTGATGATCAGATCACCACCAAAATCTGGCCTGATCTAATAATAATTCCGCTAGCTAGGCTAGCTAGCTCCTTTCCATTTCTACACAGCTGCAGGTAATTTCTTTTAAGCGACAACACATAATATTATAAATCTGGCATCATGATATATATTTTACAAACAGGAATATTATAAATTGCGTTTTAAGTGATGATCGATCTGCGTGGATGATCATCCCAATCCTAACAATGATGAGTTCCCATATAAGCAGGGATCATATATATATATGAAAATAATATACCATCATTATTGGATGTTGTTTTAGCAACAAAACTGATTTTTTTTTAATTATATAGTAATTAAACAATTAATAATATGTGCAGTACTGCCCCGGTCGATCTGGCCACATCGTGATCATCAGTACCTGATCTCCCCAAACCTGATAGAGACATAATTCCAGCATATATATATATATATTATATATAGATAGATAGATACCAAAAAACGTCCTTTTTTTTTTCTCATGCAGACATTAATATAATTCGATTCTTAATTTGAGACCAGAAACAAAAAAGTCTCATATTCACAAGTAAAAGATTTATAATCTATTCCTGCTTAAATACTCATGCAGACAGGGTTGTTGGGACGCACAATTGTCAATAATCCCGCCCATTAGGGTTCCAGCGGAATGTGAATAATTATGGCGCCATTGGCTCGTGTATTGTCAATGTTGGAGAAAAAGCACTAGTGCTTGATGAGGTTGTCGGTTATGTGAGCTAGAAATGGTACGTGAGAAGAGAAAATTAAGCAATAAACCTAGTCTCATAAGTCTTGCCGTGTAAATGAGAGTTTGGGGACCGGGGGAAAATATCGTCCATGGTAGGTGAAAAAGTACAACTTCTCGTGTAGCGAATGACATGACTAAGTGTCATCCCGCGTCAAGTTTGGTACAACTCAAACGCAATTCATGTAAGTAGAAGACATGAGTCTCTAATTAGGGAGTTTTCAATATTGTCGATTTCAGTACTACTGCTTGCAGGCTACCTATTACTGGCTGCATGCATGCATCTAGAAGAATGATTTTTTCTTTTCAAGTACAGAATTTGCCTAGTCTTCAGACCGGTGGGTTCAGACCACGGGTCAAATATCTCTGCGGCTAAATTAATCAATGCTTTATCCAATTTCATCCATCCATATCATGATCGATGTCAGGGAGCTAGCTAGCTACCTTAACGTTTTCAAGCGTTATATTGGTAATTTATGTTCTCATCATGATCATTACACAAATCGTCATATATATATATATATATCTAGAAGCTGGCTAGATAGTAAGCTGTAAAAATGGGGCCGGGGCGCTAAAGTAGCGTACGTTGGTTTAATTGTGTGTGTTTTTCTACGGATCAGGCTGGTGGTTTTGATACGATGAAACTAGAAGAATGCATGGAACCCTACGTACTATGTTTAGAAGTAGTTATCCGGAATTAGCTACCAGCTTAGAGAGAGAGAGAGAGAGATAGAGAGAGAACTTATATAATTAACGACTCCTAATTTGTTGTTGGGCTTGACGTTAAGGGATCAGATTAATGAAAGGTGACAAAGTGAATTTAATTATACGTGAATGTGTTTGGTACATATGAACGTACGACGTTGTCATAAACTACTCCTAGCTCGATCGATCCGGATTATCACTAATTGACACATGACTAGGGTGCATGGCTATAATTTTTACTTCTCAAACTGCTGATTAATATTCGCGTGATTGTCCTAAAAAAAATTCATGTGCTATATATATACTAATTATATGGTATTGTTGTGGTGTTGTCCATTGTTACTGCATGGAGATCTTTCGGGATCAAGTGGGGCTTGTATCAAGTTATTTTCACCCTTTTAGTTTAGAATATTTGTGGTGTTTATTCACATGAGAAATATCTATGAAACGAAAGGGTACGTACGATCGACCTTGTGGTCCGATCCGCTGACAACAAGATAAAATGGTCCAACTAATACACGTGACACACACATGATATATATATTAACATCTTATAAACCTCTTAAGTGGCGACAGCTAGCTCAGAAAAAGCAAAATAATATTCATGCTTCGTATACAGTACGTACGTGGACGGCCTTGCCATTATTATATTTGTGGCTAAAATTGTTAATTTGCATGATATATAAATATATCCAAATGATAAACAATTAAAGAACTATATATATATATATATGTTTTCAGCTGGTAACTTTCGAATTACCCTTTCTCTAAGTCTCAATCGGGATATATATATATATAATATTTATATAGCCGTTAATAATTAATTAGATATTGCTCATGGTTGATCAAATATCATAAAAAAATTAAATATTGTTTATATAATATATTCTTTTCTAGTTATTATTTAAATAGATATGGACTAATTAGGGCAATCAGTATATATAATGTTTCAACGTCAACATCAAAGACATTAATTTCTGTAGCTAACTCCAGCCATTTAGATATATATGACTGAATAATCAATAATTAACAAATAGAAAGAAAAATAGGTCATTAATTCATGATGAGCCTCAAACCCATTCAAAATAGGTCATCAATATATATATGTTTTTTCAATTAATTTTCGCCCTTTAATGCTTATGAGAATTAAGGTACGTACTACGTCTGTCTGGTTTCAAAATTAAAATAACTAATTAATTAAGAAGACTGGTCTGATATATATTATTTCCATGAAATTATAAATTAGCATAAAGCTGAAGTTCACTATAAAAACGAGTACGTATTGAAATATTATTGCAAAAACTAAAATGATCAGTTTGAGAAAAAATAATATTGGAGGAAAGAACAATTAACCTTAATTCACATTAAGAAGAAGAAGAAGAAGAAGAAGGAGAAGAGAGGAAGTAAATGCATGGAGAGGGAATTTGGAGAAACTGAAGGCCCTTGGAGGCAAAGGGCGAAGGTGCAAATTAAGGGAAAAAAGGCAATGATTACTAGAGTGAGATGGGAACCACTTGATTATCTTTAATTTCTTTGGCAGTCAGTCTCTCGGATTTTTGACTTTGGGATATTGGGCTCCACCTCCGGCCACCACTGTGTCTTTATGGATTGAATGATAAAGAGCACCGCACGTGGAGTCTGAATCAAGGGACTGTCCAACCACAATATTATAAAAAGAACACCCAATACAATTTTTCTTTTTCTTTTTTACAGATCAGTATGATTTTTTTTTTTAAAAAAAAAAACAATATGAAAAAATCACAAACAAATCTCCATAAAAACCCAATATTTTTCACCAGAAATCATCTGCTTTTTTCAATTTTCATAGCCCACCCACACTTATTAATTATTCCCACTCATTATTATTTTTGTTGCTTAAAGCTTGCGATCACCTTCCTTATCCTCTCTCTCTCTCTCTGTAAAGAGAAAACAACTCAGCTGCCAGCTCCCATCTGAAAGGAATTCCATGATCCACAAGAGACTGAGAGAGAGACAGACCCACACAAGGCCACCAAGTTGATTCAAATTGATCTGGGTCATCTACAGATGTACTAGGACCAAAGAAAAACAAAACAAATAAAAAAAAAGGAGAAAAATATAGTTCCCCACCCTCCCTATATGATCATGGATGGTGAAAATGGGATCCGCAGGCCAAATTTCCCATTACAGTTGCTAGAGATAGAGAAAAAGGAAGAAGAAGCAGCATGTTCCAGCTCCCAGTACTACACCTCCCTCTCCATACCCACCGGCGAACCAAGTTCATCTACCCTCTCAGCCAATTCCACTGCTCTCCAATTACCTCCGGAGACACCCAAGAACACCAACAAGCCACCCCCCAAGCGCACCTCCACCAAAGACAGGCACACCAAAGTCGACGGCCGAGGCCGCCGGATCCGCATGCCCGCCGCTTGCGCCGCCAGGGTTTTCCAGCTCACTCGGGAGCTAGGCCACAAGTCCGATGGAGAGACCATCGAGTGGCTTCTCCAACAAGCCGAGCCAGCCGTCATCGCCGCCACCGGGACGGGTACCATTCCCGCAAATTTCACGTCGCTTAATATCTCTCTTCGTAGCTCTGGGTCTACCATGTCAGCGCCTTCACACTTGAGGAGCGGTTATTACAACCCTAGCTTCTCGACCGTGCCACAGTACTTGAGGAATACATTGGAAGAGACTTCGCAGAGAAGGGCTTTGTTTCCTAGTGTTGCGTTGTCATCATCGGAAAGTTCGTCTATGCTTTTGAATTTCAACTCAACTACTACTGGGAATGTGAATGCAACATTGCAGGCAAAGCAAGAGTTTGTACGTGAGGCGCCTGGCCTGGACGTATCTGCAGAGTCCGAGGGGAGCGTAGGGAGAAAGCGAAGGTCGGAGCAAGAATATCTGTCACAAAGCCAGATGGGCAGCTATTTGTTGCAATCCAGTGCGGGACCGATTCCAGCTGGTCATAGTCAGAATCCGGCGGCGTTTTGGATGGTGACAAACCCGAGTACGAGTGGAGACTCCATGTGGACATACCCTTCGGGTGGTAATACTACTGGTATGTATAGGGGATCTATGTCTAGCGGGCTGCATTTTATGAATTTTGCTCCTCCAATGGCTCTGACGTTGCCAGGCCAACAATTTGGTACCGGAATTGGTGGAATGGGTGGTGGCGGCACTGTCACGGACAGCCATTTAGGTGTTCTTGCGGCGCTCAATGCCTATAGGCCGATTGTCAGTGCCGGTGCTTTGGAGTCTCCGGCAAGTGGGACGCATCCCCATCATGCAGGGGGAGACGACGGACGTGATACTACTAGCTAGTCACAATTCCTAGACCGATTACGCATATGTATGGTTCAATTTCATTTCATTTACTACTTTTCTAAGTATATATTTTTGCATCAGCAACAAGGCGCAAGTTTGATTGCTTTTGAAGTTGAGTTTCATAATATATATCTTGTTTGGTTTGCGTTACCGATCGAGGATTAATCTTAGGGTTTGGGAAGATATATCAACATATATATATATATATGGTCTCCTTTAATGTGACTAATCAGTACTAATATCCTATCTTTGCTTTCAAACATAATTGGTATCTTATCTTTGATCACTATATTATATATATATATATAGTACTGTTAATTCGCTGCATTACACTTGAACTTAGGTTTAACATGCTCATAATATATGACACACACACAAACACTGATCTCTCTCTCTCTCTCTCTCTCTCTCTCTCTCTGTGGTTCAGGGACATTTAGTTTCCTCCACTGAGCTGGTAGGAGAGAGAGGGATTGAATAGTCTTACAGCGTTGCACCTCATAAAGCTGTGGTCCCGTTCTGATCGAGTACATGATAACAGCCCATATGCATCTTAATTCTATATACATACATATAACATATATATATATATATTTATATATAGAATTTTATTCATAAAACGAATTAAGTCTATATACAAAGAACTAGTAGAGCACTATCCTTTCGTTAACCGGAAGGAATAGCACCAGCTAGTAAGCACAAAACGTTACAAAACCAGAGCCAGAACCACACAATTACCAATTACATGAAGAAAAGAGACAGAAGTATGCAATAAGTAGAAGTTATCGCATAAAAACTCCACCACCCTCTTCCCTCCGATAACTACCATCATGCCAAGCTAACAATTAGAGCCACTCTGTGCACTAGAAAAGGATACATTGTTCTCAAAAAGTCCAACAAGAATCCATCCAACCCCCAACCCAAGAAAAACGTAATGCCTAGAGCTAGCAGGGAAGATACCTGCCGCAGAAAAGCAGTACTTGCCCAACAAAATTACATCATTGCTGTAGATCGATCCATTCGAACACGTACAATCAGAATCAAGAATTACAAACACACAGAGATATCCATCTCATGAGTGTGTATATAATGCAGCTAGAAATGAAAATTTCTACAGCTGAAAGTTTTGCAGAATCCTGATAAATATTTCATCAACCACAAGCCTACCAAAGCAAGTAATTCCCAAACTTGCAGGCACAAGAATACCGGGATACCAGGAAAACTGAGCAATTAAGCAACATAACTCTAGCCTACCTCATTACATCTGAAACCTGCAATTAATAGACAACAGCAATACACGCGGAGAGAAAATATTAAACAATCCTGATCATGTAGATACAGATATAGACGTCAGTTATATATTCACCAATTCCTTGTTGATCTGTGATGCACTCTTTCCCTGAGATGCAGCGGTTCATTTGCATTAATTCCCATTTATACAAATCGAATATGTAGGTCTTCTAGCTAGATCAGTTTCAGTTAATAATGAGATCAATAACGTTGCCGATCTGAATTAATGGTCCGTCGGATGATTGGTTATTGATCATGTATAAAAATGTGAAGTGAATTGTTGCTGCAAGTTGCAACAAAAAATGGTCCGGCGGATGATTGGTTATTGATCATGAATAAAAATGTGAAGTGAATTGTTGCTGCAAGTTGCAACAAAAAATCTTTTCAATTGATTTTCATTATAGATGAAAAGTTTCATTAACTGATATTTTTTGTAAACGAAATTGTAGTACTTGTCTCCTTGGAAAGGAAGATCTTTTATTTCCTAGCTGATTATTAGCAGCCTTCTCAAATCTCCGAGAGTTATTCTTGGACACTCTAAACCCTCCCAGAAATACCTATTGATCTCCTGCTTTTGTTGGAATGTTACAATACTCAAGAATTTAAGAAAAACATTCGGTCTAAGTTTCGGATATTAAAGGTAGATTATACGCCCTAAAACATTTATTACTGTTCCATAAACATAGGTCTACCTCCCTCTAAAATTTAGATTCTAGATTCTTTTCTAAGGTATCCTAATCTGTTTTTACATATTTCAAAGCTATATATCATATTCGTGGACCGTGGTGGCCGTCATGTACTGATCATCATCATCATTATTTGTTATTGGAATCAATGCTGCCGTTATGGAATCGAATATATGCTACAAGTAAAGATATATGCATGGCTGATTTACTTCAGATATACAAGGTGAGAGTGATGGCAATATTTTGTTGTAGAAAAGTTTTTCTTATCTTGGGCTAGTTTTCTTTTCCTATATTTTAGGCATGCATATATATATATATATATCAAGATGGATGATTGTTTTATTCAGAGAAAAATGAGAACACAGATGATTTTCTAACCCTAATGTCCAGTTTCTAGGTAAAACCTAGCACTACTTTATATATATACATATATATATAAATATATATATATATCTTGCTCATGATCACTATGTTGTAAATGAACAAACCGGCCTATTTATATATATAATCTTCACACACACAAACCCACACCCACAATATGTTTGTGTGTAAATCTATATAATGTTTGTTTCTTTGGTCTCATGTGTTTCATCGATCTATGGAAGGGGGCCGTGAATTGGTCGGTACATTAATAAATTCAATATTGTTGAAGGTCCCTAGCTAGCTAGCTGTTGCCTAGTCTGACCCTAGCTATTTATTGATCATCTACCATTATTCCATGTCAGGTGACCGGCCGTGATTATCGGTAATCAGAATGCAACTTTTAATCGAAAGAATGGGAAATGATGATTTATAGCTAGTAATTAATTGGTAGCTAGGCATGCATTCACGTACAGGCATGCATGGGTGATAAGAATGTGACACTGGCTTAAATATCAAATTAAAGAGTTGGACTGACTCAGTAATTAATTAAACAACGAAATTATGATCATCAGGAATTTTCCTCAGTTGATACAAATTAAGTACTGATCAAAATAATATATATATAAACTTTTGTTTGTTTCGTTTTGTCAAAATTTCTCTCTAAGAAAGCTATGGTTACGCGAGATTGGCCAGCAAAAAACCTTTTATTTGCATGTTATCTTAATTTGAGTCAATTTTCACATATAGATCATTTATTACATATAATATGAACAATTTTATAATTCATTAGTATTGATCGTGGTAATTAGTAGTTTCTAAGGTACGTAAGTGCACGTGTGATGCATGGCCGCCTGTTGCTTCTTGATCAGAAACGAATAATTTACCCGTCTCAACACTTTTAGATATTAAAGGAAAAACCTATATATATATTATAGCTTGAATATTATTTAAAAACAAAAAAATAGATCACGTAATTATGATCTTTTTCCATCGGGATCAGTACTTAATTAAGGGTTTTTAATTTCTAATTAATTTTATCGATCGAACTTGTACCTAATATATTATAATATATATGCATGTGAAAAAAGGGAATTACCATGTACACGCGGTCATGCACTACGGTTTAGATCTTTTAATATTCAGTACTTTGTAGTTTTCTATGATCTACTTAATTTAAAGTTGATTTAAAAAAAAAAATTATTAGTCTGTGATCATGATCATAATCAGTTTCTAATATTGCCAGGAATTCCAAAAAGCACAAATATTAGTTGATGACATGAGCGTGAAATATTCTATAAATTAATCAGCGACAACCTGCATATATATATATATAATGCATTATAAAAAACTCAAATATATTGCTCGTCTCAATTAATGCTTGATTCATGCAAGCTTTCTAAATCGACCGTTAATTTTGCAAGTTTTATCGCAGAAAATTAAAACATGCATGGACTAAATCACTGAGAATGCATGAAGATCAGTACGTACTGGATATATGCAGCTAGCTGTTTGAAAAATGAATAGATAAGATTGTTTTAAGCACAAAGAAAAAAAAAGTTGACTTTTCCATTAATTATCTTCTAGTACTCTTTTATCTATTCATTATTCATTTTTTAATAAGACGTATCTAATAAATTTATAACAAGATGTAAGCCAAACCATACATGTCTAATTCAATATATAAGTACTTACGATCTAATCAGTACTTACTCATAAACAAGGAGAGGCCGGGGGTTAATTAGCCATTCATCGCTGCATGGGATCTGCATTTATAGCCCTATTTCTTTCATTTTTTTATGGAACATTTATAGCCCTATTTCATGCTAAAAGATTAGCAGTATTTTCAATTCTCCTGTATATATACTATTAATTCAAAATTGATACCCTTCTAATAGAGTATAGAAAATATCAGAGGATAAATTCATTGCACAGCTAGTATTGTGCAGAGGATATATTATATAGAGACAATCAATTCATAGAGTCTGTATAGTATACATATACATTATCTAGTGTTTGAGCTATAGATAAACTCTATGTTCCTAGATCTTCTGTCTTATCCTCAGACTGTTTGTGTGAATTGTTTACACGCCCCCGCAAGTTGAACTATGAAACCACCACATGAAGCTTGTCCCACAAAGTAACAAAATGTGCTGAGCCAAGTGGTTTTGTAAGTATGTCAGCAAGCTGGTCCTTCCTTGATAGAACACAGACAATTAGATTCCCTTGTGACATTCGTTCTCGTACAAAGTGAAAATCCAATTCTACATGCTTTGTGCAAGCATGGAAGACTGGATTAGTTGTGAGATAAGTAGCCCCTACATGATCACACCATATAACTGGGGTTTGGTGTAGAAAAATGTTGAGTTCCTTCAATAGTGATTGTATCCAGATAAACTCTTTTGTGGCATTAGCAACGGCTCGATACTCTACCTCTGTACTTGATTTGGCAACAATTGATTGCTTTTTCGAGCTCCATTAGATGAGACTATTACCATAAAATATATCGTAGCCACTTGTTGAGCGTTTATCCCTAGACGAGCCAGCCTAATCGGCATCTGAGTATGCTGCCAAAGTGGAGGATGGGCTTGGTTTTAATAACAAGCCGAGAGTAATGGAGGACTTCAGGTACAATAAAATTCATTTTACGGCAGTCCAATGGGGCTTGGTTGGACGGTGCATGAACTGACACAACTTGTTGACAACAAATCTTATATTTGGTCTTGTTAAAGAGAGGTATTGTAAAGCTCTCATAGTGCAAAAGATGATACATGTAACTTCTTCTTTTTTTTTTTTTTCTAAGCAAGCAAATTTCTGATAGATATGAAAAGGATGATACATGAGGAAGGGTGGAGTTCCCTAACAAACGCCCCAATACAATAGCCATAGTGCAAAAGTGGTAAAAAAAAGAAAAATAAAATTAGTTTTGAGACCAATTTCTTGATCCTCACTCATGCCCTACAAAGAGGACGTTGTCTTAAAAGATGATGGTTAGCAGTTCGCAAAGTTATGCGAACTATGGAACCACTGTTGAGAGCGGTGGAACCTCCACTGGAAGCTGTGAAAGTTGTGGGTGCACTGCAGTTTATTCTATGGAGATGTTTTTTGAAAAAATCCTTAATCCTTTTTTCAAGATCATTAGTTAGGAAAAGTAATAACATAGTCGAAAACACGATATCAGATGGATTGATCTGCGAGAAGTTATCTGTCTTTTTGCACATCTGTGGTGGCGCGTGGCAACCACACACCAGTGATGGGGAGGCAAGGTAAGGCAGATTTGGAAGATCTCAGCGTTGGGAATCTGCTGGTAAGGCGCATGTAACCGACAGAGGCATCGGGGTGCGGCGGCGCTTGAAGACCACGCGCAGAAACAAGCCACACGTGAGGGCCACGCTTCGAGCTTTTGGCGTGATTCCTCTCTGTCCAAGTAGTTCAGTGGCTATGGGATGGCATGGGGGAGTGCGTGTCGACTGATGGCGGCCAGAGTGCAATAGATCTAATCAAAATCGAACCGGTGGAGGGAGGAAAAAACCACTACCATGAAATTGTATACACATTGCGAAAATGGAGAATGAGCTATCTTCTCCAACGAAGACACTAGAAATGATTTAGTTTTTTAGAAAAAATGGAGAGTTTCTGTCTGATTTTAGCCCAAATTCACTTCGTGATACATTAACTTGATTACACTTTACTCCACGAAAATGGTAACTTGATCATTAATATGTTGTAAAGAATGCCAGAACATGATGGACATAAGCATTAATTTAGCTTTCACGTCTATTGCGAACCACTAACATGCTCTAGTTAAGTACTTTGATCTATTTCGAGATTAAGACTAGTGTTAAATTAAAGAAAATAAGTATTAGTTTAATTAATGTTTGTAAGCTGCAATTACCAGCAGTATCTATCTCCTTAACTAAAGATCAATGTGATGGACCCTTGTTCTTTCTCATGAGTGTAAAAAGCAAAAGGATAGTGGACCTTTTGCAGAGTTGCTCTATTTGTACGTACAGTCGCATGCATAATTAATTAGGGCGTTCTCTGGTTCTCAAGCACTAATGCGTACTAATGCGTACCCTACTCTGCACTCATAATATTATAATCTAGAAAGGGTGACACTAGAAAACAATGTTTATAGGATGGTTGAGCAAGATCTTAAAAAAAAAAAAACAAAAAAAAAAAAAAAAAAAAAA
>QEOT01004180.1:0-32548 GCA_003123785.1 Pterocarya stenoptera
TTTGAGTGATGTTTGGAGAGAATATGAGATGAGATGAGAGGAGATGAAATGAGATGAGATGTGATGGGAAACATCCCAAGTCTAAAGTTAGGAAAGTCCTCGGAACAAGGCATATTGTGAAATATATTCTAGACCAACCTTTCTACGACAGCAATTTACCAATTTAAGAAGTTTATGATCACTTGAATTGGCACTTTTTAGGGTTTGGAGAAGTATTGAATCAGCAAAACTAAATAGAAGTGTGGATGCGTGTTCATCCGACGAGTTTCACGCCCATGGGGGTGCAATCTTAGACTAGGATGATTACAAGCACTCAACATCCTAAAGTAAGCCCTCAATATCATTTCAATAATCACAAAGTAAATAGGTCGTCCTTCAATATAAGACATTCAAAAGTTGGCATCTGTGCCAACGTCCCATGGTGTAAAGCGGAAAGTTATATTCCATGAATTTTCTCAAATTATAAAAAATTCTATGTCCGTGAAGAGAATTATGAAAATACATTTTATATATTGTTGTGACTTGAAGTGGTTTATTATCTCTACTTTATAGTAAAAAGAGTTACAATGCTGTATGATATTAAGCTATATGTTTTTTGTATTACTTTTTGTGGATTAAGCATTTCCCTCAATTTCTACAATCAGGCCCTCAAATTATAAAGTAATTATAATGTAGCTATTTTTCTTTAGAATATAATTGCCTTAAATATTCTCAAACACACCTATTAGAAAATAAAATATAAAATTTATGTTTAGAAAAAAAAAAATTGTTCGATATTGGCCACATAGTTTTGATTCTATCTTTTTTTTTTTTTTGGAGTGTTTATGTCCCTTTTCTTTCATTTTTTCAGGTTTTGAGTTTTATATGATTAAAAATTAGTTAGAAATGTATAGTGAGTAGCAGTACCCATATAAATGACATATTTTTCACATCACTGATCACATGATATTATATGAGTAATTTTTTTTAAAAAATAATTTAAAAGTTTTGAGTTTTAAATTTGTTCAACTTGAAATATCAACACATTAGGAGTGTACTTACTAACAACATTTTTTTAATGTAAATAATAAGTTAGTCATGATAGTGACAACACAGCAAGCTGAAGCTAGCTGAACTAAACCACTGAAGTCTATCAAACTTATGAATGAAAATGACAATGTTTTTGGACTCTTCCGAGGCGGCCAATAACTTCAATACCAACCGTATATTCTTTTCCCTGACCAATGACTTGTAAAGATTGCGCCAAAACCCTGTCAAACAGAGTTACTGATCAATCATTTTGATGTGGACTGTGTGAAGGAGTGGTACTGATCAAGTGTGATCACATGAGCTCACAGGACAGATGGCGATTCTCTAACCAGACTAGTTTGAAGCCAAACTCCCCATTCAAAAGATTAACACTTAAAGATTAAATCCTAATTGGTGAGTGTTTTTGTGAGGCTAAGATTGTTTTATGGTTTATAATTTGAAGGGGGCCGGGGAAGAAGCAAAGTCATGCTGCATGAGATAAATCTATGACTTCATGTGCTACTCTCACAGCTAGGTCATTGCTTACTAATCAGATTTTATTTCATATTATCTATATATAGTTGGCTATTCAATCTCTTATTATTGTAGTTAATTGTCGTGAATTAATATGGGTTTTGAAGTGCTCATTGACAGACTCAACCTAGCTAGCTAGCTAGCTAGCTATATCTTGTTCTTGTAAAAGATAAACCAGTCCTGGTACTGCCACCTTGAAATGGAGTACGTTGATAAGGTAGGGTAGCTGCATGCATATATATATAAAAAAGCAATATCATTTGGAGAGATGAGTACTTAATTCAAAGCTTCTGGAGCAGTCAAAAATGTCAAAATCCAAGTTCGAGCTGGGAGGTTTCTTTTTGTGGGCAATTCAACTAGCTAGCTAGCTAGCAAACAAGCCACATATATTTTGGCCTTTCTTCATTTGATGCCTGCCAGGCCCCTTTGCTTGGTCTCTGACGAACATACATCATTTTCGATCGAGATCGAAGGATTAAATGCTACTGTCCCTTCAAGCAGTTAGGAAATTCAGATGGACATCATAATAGTAAAGCGCAGAATGCATGTTCTGATTGTTACCCTTTAGACTATTTGTTTTACTCATAATTATTTGTCCTACTTGGTGATGTTTGTTTGCGTATGAACTTGATCAGATGAATCCGCCATGCATTTACTTTTATAAGCTCTCGATCCAGGTTCTGCTAATTGCCTAGTTTACATGATTAACTAGGATTTAATATTGTAAAAATTAATATATATATATATATGTATATATAAATTCTATAAAAATATAATAAGTGATCTGTGGGCCGGGGAACAACGATTTAAAATCACAAGGCAACCAAGTGAAAAGGCCGGCAATACAACATATGTAGTGATGAGATATGTTAGAATATACCGAAAGAAAAATAAAAATAAAAACAAGCAATAGTAGTCGGAGGTTTATCTATTTTGTGGTGATTTTGCATGGGGATTTGCAAATTCAGGGAAAAGATGTTTGGAAGTTTTAGAACAAGACACGGACATGGAAACTCAATGTGGTGTTTATATATATACATGATCTTGCAAGTTACAATGCAAGCTGCACACTCGTGCCGTCTTGGAAACTCAAATAATAAATAAAAGCATATATATATATATATATAGTGTGAAGCTAGCATGGGATCTCTGGTCAACACACAACTCCGGCCTTTTACTAGATGTTAGATTTTGTTCCCTTTTGATCCCTACATTTGTTTAACATTTAATTTTACATTAATCACAAACCCAAATGCATATAGTGCTTCCCCCACTCCATGCATGTTATCCACACACTGGAATTCCGCTAAAATGTTGGGTTTCCTCGTCGAGCTAGCTGCTAATTGTTTACAAACCCCAAAGCCCATGAATTTTAAAAGCAAAGTACGTAGGGGCTATGAACTGAGAGAGAGAGAGAGAGAGAGAGAGAGAGAGGTGTATAATTTGGCTGGTTGCAAGATAACTTTTTTCATGGCTTTTGTCGTTTAATTCAACCAAAAGGGCATAAAGAAGATCTTTTGTGCTTCGTGGGCATACACAATTTATATTTTATAGTGCGTACGTACTTATTATTGAAATGCAAATAATGGGTGCATGTCTTTGTGCTTTTGTTTTTCCTATAAGTCCATAATTTGGTGGGCTTCTATTGGGTGTTTAAGGTTGTTTTTCCTGATTAATGGTGCTGCTTGTGTTAATTTCCTTCTCTTCTCATGAATCTGCTTTTTTTTTTTTTTTACACATCACATTAATATTACAGATCATCCGTGTAAAATAAAAACAGATATAAAGATAAAAAGTGGTACAACTGTAAAATATTTCATCATCCAAAACCTCCCCCGCCCATATCGATCGGTGGTTGCCTTTACGTTGAAGGAAAAGAAGAAAGTGATTGGTTGTGTAAACTAGCTAGAAAGTGATAAAAGTAATGGTACTAGTGTGATTTAATACACACGCATGACTCACTCAAGTATATAAATATATATATATAAATCAGTACTAAAGCCTACATTTAATATATAATACTCGTCGAGAATTTATCAGATGCTCTTTAAGTACAGATGATAAGATTCACATCATGAATCCTATGATCACAACATATCATATAATTAAAATTAAGTATATATGCTAGTATCAATTTTAATTGAAATTACAATATCATGGCCAGGATGAATGTAATTAGTACCACATGATGTCCTATTCTGAAAATACTTAATAATTACTCTAACGACGTCCTAGCCTCAAATTTAAGAGAACATACCTATATATATATATATATGTACTATATATGCAGCCTCCCATCGCTTTCCCTTTTATAATATGAATGACCTTTCCCGGCCTACCTTGTCATAAGCCCACCTCATGAAACACAATAACCATGCAAGTGATCACATGAGAGTGCCCCCCATAGATGCATAAGAGTGAAGTGGGGAACAAAATAACCTGCAGCTCTGTACGTAGCAAGCTGATGATCTTAGCCAGCAGTCTATATATCTTGATGCATATATATATATATATATATTTAATTTGGGTAAAAACTCACTCTTATCATTTGCTTCTTTCAATCGTTTCTTACCCCCTTTGGATTCCTCCCGCACACACACACGCACACGCCAGATATAATGAACTGTTTCGACTTACGTGAGATCAGATATAATGAACTGTTTCGACTAGAATTTCCAACCAGGGAGTACTAACGTAACACGACTTTTGAGATCTGGACGATCGAGCATTTCTGCACGCATTAGCAACAAAGTTGTGGCCGCAAGTAGAAATTAGCCTCTAACATAAAAGCAAGCTGGGGGTCATGAGCTGGTTTGAGCACAGATATAATTAATTTAATTCCAGCTAGTGTAGTTAATGCTCGATCAATTCGTATACACGAGAAATTAAGTTCATGATTGTTTAAATATTTCATCATTAATCTTTGATGAACTTGAATTATTGATCAATAAAATGATAATGAGAGTACGTAGCTAGGTAGTGGTGGTCAATAATTATTACGCAGCTAGCTATGCAAAGTATGGGTTCGAGGACGTAGTACATGATGAAGATCAGTACATATTTGATGCATGCTGGTGTATAGGTTTGATAGAAACAAAACAAAACGGCAACTGTTGTGGATGGTACCAAAAGTAAATGTAGCCAAATGATATAGTACGTACACGGTACATCTGATGCTCCATAATATTATTCGATTAAACTATTTGTTAAAAAGTCATAGTATACGGAGATAGAAAACAGTGATCTAGATATGGAGAAATTGAAATTAGCTGGCCTCTTCCACCTATATCCTTGTATATATATATATAAGTATGTTATATATATATGGCCACGAGAAGATTAATTGGAACAGTATTATGGGGACTGAGACAATCTCTTGAGTTCGCAGTTGGGCTGGTAGACCAGTAGTACTACTGCGCGCGCGCGCACCAATGGAAATGTTGGCCTTCATTGAAACTCTAAAATGCTAGTTAGTTTCTTCATGTCCCAGCTGCATAGATCATGTCCCGCTCTCGATGATATATATATATATATATACATATATATTTATATATATTTATATGATGCACGCAATATTCTTTTACCCTGGCCTCTTGCTTGGGATGGGTGACATCCTCCAAAGAACGCGTGCTTTCACAAACAGTAGCTAGCCTTTTTCTTCTTCTTGTTTTTTTTTGAAACAATGGCGGACCTAGCTATATGTATAAATATATATATATTATATTTGTGGTAGAAACAAATTGCAAAATCATCTCTATATATACGAAGAGAGAATGGGATTAGGGTTGAGAACGTACTTATTTATTGAGGTAAAGAATATATATTAAGAGAATCAGATATAATGTGGTCCTTACTGCATTAAATATTAGCCTCATTTGGATAGTGAGATGAGATAGTTTTAGATGAAAGTTAAATAAAATATTGTTAGAATATTATTTTTTAATATTATTATTTTGAAATTTGAAAAAATTGAATTGTTTATTATATTTTATGTGAAGATTTGAAAAAATTATAATTAATGATGAAATTATGAGATGAGATAAAACCATTTCTGTATCTAAACGGGGCCTAAATGCTGCTCGTGATAAGGGCCCTAATTGTTTATGGAAGAAATGTCTTTGGCAAAAGGCCGTCTCTAAGAAGATGTCGTTTGCGTGTTGGTGTGCACGACTCCATGCTCTTCCGGTGGATGAGAACATTTGCAAGTTGGGTATTCCTATAGTGTCAAAGTGTAATTGTTGTGATGGAGCACAATTGGAAACTCTAGATCATGTGTTGTGTTCTGGTGCAGGAGCTAGCTATGTTTGGAATTTTTTTGCAAGGGTATTAGGGATTGTTCTTCCACAACATAGAACATGGCAAGGGGGGTAAATGTATGGTGGATTAAGGCTTCTACTTCTTCTGAAGTGGGGTGGTTGTGTGGGGTTGCACCTATTATTATTATGTGGGCTATTTGGAGGGTGAGATGTGCTGTGCGAATGGAGAGGGTGTGTTATGATTGGAAGCTGTTTGTCAGATCATTGAAGAGTTTATTTGGGGAGATTTCAGTTTCTTTAACTAAATTAATGAAGTTTTCTAGAAGAGATAGTATTATTTTGCAGGAGCTAAATTGCCCAGTGATGCCGGTGAGAATGAAGCAGATGAAGGCAATAGGCTATTAAATTAAATGTGGATGGTGGAATTGCAGGCAATCTAGGTCTGTCGGGAGGGGGAGGGGTAATTCAAGATGATCACAATAAAGTTATTATGGGATTTGCTCATTCTTATGGATATGCTACAAATACTATTGCGGAGTGTCAGACATTTCTTGATGGTTTAAAATTGTGTCAGCAGCTTGGTTTTCAAGATTTTGTGATTGAATCGGATTCAATGGTTATTGTTGGTTGGTTTAGGTCGGGAGTCTGTAAGTTTTGGTATTTATGGCATTTTTGGGAAGAAGCTATTCGTTTGTTTCGACTGATGAATGCTACAGTTTGTCATATCTTTCGTGAAGCGATGATGGTTGCTGATTTCCTCTCCAAAGAAGGTGCAAAGGGTTGGAATCTGGATCTTATGGGTGAGGAGTTTAGAGAGAGACGATTTTGTGGCATTGTTCGAACTGAGAAATGGGGGCTTCCCTATATTAGGCGTTAAAAAAAATAAAGAATGTATTCATTGTTTTTAGGATTTTATCATGGTTGTTTGGATACCTGGGTTTGGATATTTTGATTATTTGTTATTCTCAAGTGTCGAGATGTTTCTATGATATTCTTCCATCATAAGTAAGAGATTTTTATAATAAAAATAGGGTGGGGTTACTCGTGAACATATAGCCTGACCTTTTCATAAAAAAAAAAAAAACGCTGCTTGTGAAGTCCACATGATCTTGTGGTTATCTCTCCAGTTATATATATATATATATATATATATATACACACAAGATATTAGAAACAAAATTGTAGGGAATCTCAATTCACATTTTGGATAGTCTTACGGTAACCGCTACCTACTGATAATATTTTTATATAAAGTAGTGCTGGATACAAATCTTAAATAAAGTGGACCTACCATTAAATAAATAATTTTTTCATGTGATACCGGATTTACTGCAGGAGTTGTACATTCTAATTAAACTATTTTCTATTTTATATTTAGTTAATCGTCTAATTGATCCTTTTATGTTGGACCTTAAACAATATTGGAGGACAAGGTAGGTGCATGCATGCATGCGATGATGCACTACATGTCCATGATCAAGTGTGTGCCTTAATTATTCCAAAAAAAAAAAAAAAAAAAGTGTATGCCTTATGGTATTCATGGGCTGATCTGGATGTAGCTGTATTATATATTACTAGCTAGCTGGCCCCGTGTGACAACCGCAGAATAATGTGTCCAACTGATCATGAATACACTTTCGAATTGCTGGGCAAAAGGGAACTACGAAAACGGAAACCAAAATGGCCTGCATGGCACATATATAAATATATATATATGTAATTATGTTTGCATAATGTTTATGTACTTTTTTAATGTGATTGGTTGCATCATTTTTTTTAATATAAAATAACTGTTTTGATCAATCATATCAGTGGAATGAGAAAAAAATACATAAAAATAATTGTATGTATATATATTATATATTTTTTTAAATTAAAGAAAATTGCTATTAGGCTATCTAAGTGATATCACGGTACCACCTCGTGCTATGTGGTTTATTAAAAATAAAAAAATATATATTTAAATTAAAAAGACAAAAAAAAATACAAAAAGAGTAATACTAAAATTCTAAGTTTTATCTATTTTTTTGTATTTATATTTTTAATTTTTTGAATAAATTACTAAACATCACGTTATAGTATATAACGTCAACACCGTACGAGCCGTAAGTTTGATATCACGGATAGCATTATTTGAAGGGGCCGGGGGCTCTACGGCCACCTCTGGGAATTCCCGCTTGAGCTTCCGATATTGCATTTCATCTGTTTTCTTTTAATCAAATATATATATTTTTAATATTTTTAAATATTCTAAAAAAAAATCATAATATCATTAAAAAATATTTTATTAATCATTAATTAAAAAAAAATCCAGGGAGCCCGGCAGAAAGACCAGCATTTTCCTTATTTGAAACTAAATTAATAGCAGGTCGGGGCCGGACCGACAGAATTCCGATTACCGCAACCACGTCTAAATGGTGATGTAGCTAGCTAGCTCTGTGGACAAATTAAAGAATTATTTATTCTTGATATTTTATTTATTGTACTTAAAATGAGAATCAAACTGAACAAAATCCTGATCAGTCTAGCCAAATATCTGTCTAAAGTATTATTTATATAATACCGAGTCTTAAGATTTTTCTCGAACTAGACTTTACCAAATTCTTTATTTTTTAACACCCTTAATAAATAATTGGATGATAGGGCATGTTTGGATGCTCAGATTACCTCATAATTTTATAAATAGTAATAAAATAGTTTGAGTTAATATATTTTATTAGATTTTAAAAAATGAGAGAGGAAAAACAACATAAAAATATTATAAAATTATTTGAGTATTATTTTTTAATATTATTTTTCCGAATTTATAAAATTGCATTAATTTTTGTATTTTGTAATTTTAAAGTTTATAAAAGTTGTATTGATTTTTGTGCTTGAAATAATGATTATATGAAAATTTTAAAAATTTAAAATTAAAAAATGTTTTTTGTTTAAAACTTTGAGTAATATTTAAGAATGAAATTATAAGAAATTTTGAGAATTCTCATATTTTCGAAACATCCCCAAATACTCAAGAACATTACACATACATATATACACTAGCTAGTAGTATATACTCATAGTGTACATGTGCTATATATAATATATACACGCACTAATAAATAAATTAGTTATAATATTTATGAATGTAGAATAAAAAAAAAATTAATTAATTAATTAATTTCACTGTTCCTTTTCTTTGATGTCCTGGTGGTTAATGTTTCAATATTGATCTTTTGATGATTAGGACTGTTGTTTTCAATTTGAACAAATCTTTTCTTCCATAGTACTAAACTTATGTATCAAATTCGAACAATCATGATGATCTACAGGCCGCTACAACATTAATAAAATGAAAATTCACAGATAATAATATAAATCCACAAAAGGGAAATCCAATCATATATGGCAAGGAGTAAAATACTCTTAGGTGTACTGCTCAATTTATAAACCAACCAGCAAATAATAGATCATCAGCCGCCGGCCGCAGTTGTAATCTAGGAATTAAAGATAATTCGATTCCAAGTTCTTTGCAGAAGAAAAAATTTTCTCATTTATATTTGTATACACGTAAGAGGAATATTATGCATCAGTTATTATTTATTTCTACACTCTATATTTATAACTTTTTCATAGGATGTGCATGTATTTTTCATAGAGTATGGAGAACGGTGAATAGTGACTGATGAAAATAATTTTTCATACACGTATTAGTCTGGCAATAATTAATTAAAACAAAATTTGATTAAATCCAAGTTAAGAGAAAAATGAAAAATAATAATATGTACATGATTAACGCCTTCTAATTTAAATTAATTAAGGTGATTGCCAAGTGATCTAGATATATAACAAGTTCAAATACTTAGAAAGAAAGATAGATACATGATAACTTTTGCATATAATTTTGTAAAAAAATTAAAGGCGATTATATGTAATTTCAAATTTAAATCAGATAAAAAAAACAAAAAAGCTTTAATATTTTTTATGCAACGACACTGATGTCAGGTTGACTGATTGTAAATTAGGCATGTTATGTAGGCTTATTAAAAAGGGCAGGGAAAAAAAAAAAAGAATTAGAAAGGAAGAAATCATGAGTGCAAATTACCAGGGACCTCATAAACCACAAAACGGCCGGTAACGGTATTTTCATAGATTCTGCTAAAGAAATAATAATAAAATTCATAGATTCTCTCTTCCAATCCTAATCAAAATTAATTATTTTTTTTTCCTTCTTCTTTGGGTGATTCTAAATTATCTTCCACTCGCCTTTACTTTAATCCAACTCAGCACTGTATATCAGTACTCTCCACTCTTCACCACCGTCCACTCCCTTCAGCCATTTTGTACCTTCTCTCTCTCTCTATAAAAGCAAAGCCAGCACAGGAAAACTATTCCTTCCCTACAGCCTTTTTCACCATGGCTGACCCCTACCCAAACTTCTTCACAGGTCTATACAAATTCAACCCTCTCCACCATTACCCTCCTTCAAACCCTCCTCCACACCCTCCCTATGCTCACGACTTCTTCATCAACCAAGACAACAACTCTTTCTTCCACTACCAAACCCCACCCGCATCCCCTCCTCTCAAAGAAGCTCTCCCTCTTTTAAGCTTAAGCCCTACAAAGCAAGAACCTGTAGTAGATAAATTAGAAGAGTATTGCAGTACTGCCATGGATGTGGACAAGATCAACAAAAGCGCACAAGAAGAAGAAGACGACGACGAGTCTGTGACTGTTGCACTGCATATAGGGTTGCCAAGCCCTAGTGCTGCTGAGATGGCTTCTATGCTCTCTGCTTCTTCCTCGGAGATCAATGATAAAGATCATGGAGATGGTGATGATTCTGGGTACCCCATGAACAGGCTCAACAAGGGGCAGTACTGGATCCCGACTCCTTCTCAGATTCTCATTGGCCCAACACAGTTCTCATGTCCTGTTTGCTGCAAGACCTTCAATAGATACAACAACATGCAGGTTTGTTTCTTCCCATGAAACCAACCCCCCCACCCCCCTCTCCCCAGCCCCAAAGTTCCTTTGAACCCTCTGCCTCTCCTTTCTGGATTTCTTCTTTCTTTTTCTACATTTTCAAAATATTTCAAGGAAAATAAAATTGGATACATAGACCTTCCTTCTCTGTGTCCATGACTTTCTTTCTCTGTGTCTATGACTTTTCTTGCTTGATTTGAGTCTCAACTATTTTCATATGCTTGGGTTTAAAGAGGACAAAAATAGATTGATCCTCTGGGTTTTTTATATTTTATTTTTATTTTTTAAGATCGACTAGTTTCCCCGGTATATTTTACCGTCTTCAAGTTCCTTTTATTTTGTTTTATTTTTTTGCATGGTTTCTGGGTATTGGGGTTGGAATTAAGAAATCTTTTCTGATCCAAACTGAGACTGAGATGATCAGTATTCATGAGTCCCTTCCCTTTATGTGATTGAACAATACATGCTATGTTCCTCAAGCTCATAGTACCTTGAAGTCTGCGCTACACACGTCGGCAGGTCTGTAGAACTGAAATATTGCAGTGCTTCTTTAATCAGAGGCTCAGGTCATGATCTTAATCCATGAACAGATTGAGGTCACTTTGTGAACCTTCGGTCTGCAACAAACGGTTCTCAGACGCGACAACCCCAAACATAGGATACAATTACGAAATCCCATAACCCAGAGACGGCCTGGTCTTTCCATATCCTTGTTTCACATCTTGTTTTCTCTCGCAGATGTTGTGAAGAGAGAACCTAGTAATCCGAACAATTCGTGTACAACAAAGTGAACTTTCTGTTTCATACCTTCGCTGAAGCAAATCCACTTTTGACTTTCCTTTAGGGGCGTTGTTTAAGCCCGAAAATTTCGAACTAAGGTTCATGTGAGAAGTACGAAACTTCTTTCAAATGCCTATTTAAATTTCCATATATATAAAAAAGAAAAATCTTTGAATTTATCAGCCAGTAAAAATTTCAAAGACCAAACATTCGCATCTTTATCTGTAAACTAAACCCCCAAATTTAAAGCGGAAATCATAGATAATTCTCACACTAAATTATCTACAGATTCTACAGTACCATCAAAACCCAACTATTTTTCAAGAAGCTAAAATTAATTAGTGGACTGAACATATAGCTTACGAACTTCTACTCCTATATATAGATTAGGTCATGCGTTTTGGTTAGCATTTTTTTTCATTGTTTATCTGGGATATGTAGCAGCACTTTGGACGCTGTTTCTTGCTAAATTTGATGGTTTTGTTTTCTTGGTGTGACTAAATTTTTGCAGATGCATATGTGGGGGCATGGTTCTCAGTATAGAAAAGGGCCCGAATCACTGAGGGGCACCCAACCAACTGGGATGCTTAGGCTTCCTTGTTATTGTTGTGCACCAGGGTGCAGGAACAACATTGATCACCCGAGAGCAAAGCCTCTTAAAGATTTCAGAACTCTTCAGACACATTACAAGAGGAAGCATGGAATTAAGCCGTTCATGTGCAGAAAATGCGGCAAGGCTTTCGCAGTGAGGGGTGACTGGAGAACCCATGAAAAGAACTGTGGCAAGCTTTGGTATTGCATCTGTGGGTCTGATTTCAAGCACAAAAGATCTCTCAAAGATCATATAAAGGCTTTTGGCAGCGGCCATGCAGCATATGGCATGGATGGCTTCGAAGAGGAAGAGGAACCAGCATCCGAAGTAGAGCAAGATAATGATGAATCGTTGCAGTGATATATATTAACGAATCGATCGAGCATCAATACTAGTAAATGATCTGAAGTCCATAATTAGCTCGTTTGCATTAATATAGCCATGGCTTTCTTACTAAGAACTATAGACGTATGAGCTTCAAATTACTTGGAGAGCCGATTTATTAGATTTTTCGTCTTGTTTCTTTTCTGTTACTTCCTTTTTCTTTAGCATTGTAGGATCCAAAGCACATCCATCGTAGGCAAAGTTTTTGTAAATCCATTTTCCTTTCAACTTTTGTTGCTGTCTCTTCTTTCCTATTGATCTAAACAATGCGGAAAAATATAAAAACATTATTTAGAAAGTGATTTTGGATATGTTTAGAAAACCGAAAGATGCATGTTCCTAGCGATAAATAGGCGTCAAAGCGGTACTTTATGAATATATATGGTGATTGGAGGGAAGGCATCAGTAGTGTCCTGATCAGCATTCTCCATCGTATGCAAAGAAATTTAGAGGAGAATCTTAAGTGAGAGTAGGCCCTTTAATTTTTTCCCTCAAAACTAGCTACCGGCCGGGATATATAGGGATTTGTTAAGAACATTGCAGTTAGATTAATAGATTATAGCAACAGAAGTATGCTAATTAGTCTAGCTATCAAGCAGCCTAATTCACTTCCTCAACTAGTATTGCAAATACACGTACGTAAATTTATCAACATCAAAACTTGGAAGAATTAATACACGTGACGTAAGTAGATGCATGACCACATGAATTAGTAATTTATTGATATGGCTTGCCGACAAAAAAACAAGGGTTTGAGTATGGGTTTAGGTTTACCACGAAAAGCTGACAGAAAGGATCAAGCCCTATTTGAAATAATAAGCTACCTAGCTCTAAGTTTTTGTGATGATGATACATGATCCAAGGATCGATAAATTTTGTGGGACATAATTTGAGGATTTTTTGGCCCCAATAATTCATTTTCTCTTTTAGGATCCTCATGTGAGTCTTCATCAATTTACAAATCTGACAAATGCGTTGTGAAGGGTGTAAATGAAGCAAACCTCGCAATAGACACCTGACCAGAAGAAAAAAATGGATAGGGAGAGGGGTGAGTATTTTTGCACAATTATAGTTGAGCTAGTCTTTTCATCCTGAATATAAAGATGAGCTTTTGTTGGGGGGTGCATACGATACCCTCTTGCCTTTTTTTTCTCTTTGGGGGATACCCTCTTGCTTTGTTCAGTGGATCATGTGTTTGTTGATGTATGGAACATATACCATTTGAGATTCACTATTGTATGGAAAATTCAAGGCAAATGATTAGCTTTTGAAGAGAGAGAAAGAAGGGTAAATAGCATTTACCAGACACTCAGACAGGTTATGCAAATCGTTTGTCAGGTTTTAGGGGATTGAAATGATATGGATCCCGTTGGCAGCTTTCTTGAGAAAGAATAGATCAGAGAGCTGGAGAGAGAGAGAGAGAGAGAGGGTATGGGTGTGTCCAAAAGGTCAGCTAGGCTGAAAACTGCAACAGTGCGGAGACCAAGTGGCATTGGTTGGGCCAGTTTGAAACAAATACTGATGCCTCCTACGTACAGTGTTATATAGATACCTTCTGATGGATAAACTGTAGACTGAAATGACCTCTCACTAATATTTTGACCACCTTATTCTATATCTCTCAGACAGTTTTGAAATATTGTAGCCTGCAATTCTTGCTGATAAATACATGGAGCATGTTTTCAAGAACAACAATAATGACGATGTGGGATACCCATGAGAAAAACAAAATCTTTCTTGTGCATTTTCTTTTGGGTTTCAGCAATTTAGCGTCACTTTTACATTGACTGCAATGATCTTTTGATGTAAGACCATGACCACCACGTACAAAGTTAACATTCTGCCACTGTCAGTCAGTGACCATGTGGGCTTAATTCCTTCGTTTACTGCTATGAAATATTACCACATGATCTAAACAGTAAACTTGAACTAAAGCATTTATTGACCATCAATATCCTACCCCTTTGTTGGGGAGACCATACCCTACCAGAATTGACCCCTTGGGCCACTCTCCTTTCCCCTATACGTCTCCATCTACATCTCTCTTGCTCTCTCTCTATATATCTTCCCATTTCATTCTTCAATTTTTCTACCGCTTGAGTCGTGCTGTAGATGCTGCTAGTCTGTCCGAAACTACCATATATTAATGCCGCCAAATATATATATATATACCATACAATAGATTACACGTACAATGACCTGAAAAAGCTTGTTTATATGTGAATGTATGTATGTGTGTATTTACTTACCACTTCGTGAGTTTACATTTTTCCAGAAAAAAGAAAAAGAAAAAGAAAATTACTTTACATTTACAATATGTTAATCCAACCAGTTTTACTCTTTTTGTTTTTCCTGCAGACAAACCCAAGAAAACTTTAACTCGATCGATAGAAGACTCGAGAGTAAAGCTCGTTAGATTTTCATTTTTTCCCTCTATCTAACAGAACCAAGTACGTTTAAATCCCAAAACTATTTTATCTTTCTTCTGTTCTTTTCCCAATATTATCTTACTGAAGATCTGTACACGAGTATTATATAATATATTACGTTTCCCAGCTTGTATTCATATTGCAGTACAAAGAGACAGCTTGCCACACTCGGATGGAATCAAATCACTAGCTTATCCTTGCGTTTCTATGCGTTTAAAAAGCCAATCTTTGCCTAGCAAAACAAAACTCACCTATCTTCTTATATTAAAATACAGTTCCAATAAGACAAAGACTTGTGGGAATAACGAAGGCGAGACAGAGATCAAAGAGAGATCAGGCGGCCGGGAGCGGGTATATATGATTACCAATACGTGGAAAAGGTTTTAGTTGCCTTTGTGAGCGAGTATTTTTAGTTATTCTATAAATAGTAATAAAAAAGTAATGATAGAATATTAAATAAAAAAATAGATAAAAATAATAATCAAATGATAAATAATAATCAAATATCCTATAATACGTTAATTACTCTCAATGCTTGCTTTTTCTTTGCTTATGTATAAGAAAACAAAAAACATGGTATGACAATAGTTGCACGTACGGGATATAACTTAATTTTCAATAAAAAAAAAAAAAAAAAGGCAAAAGCTGATGGACAATATCATGATATTGGTTAATTTGCGGGTAAAATCATGAGATCGAGCGATTTACTATATATCTTGGTTTGTGCCGACATTCCAAAATTTTCTTGAAGAGATTCTATATTCATGCATGGCTGATAAAATATTTAATTTCCCATGAAGAATATGATCACTACCTATAGGAATATTAATAGTTTTAAGGGAACGTATTTATGTTAGTACCTAAGTACTCCAAGTCTCCATGTTCTTTCTTGTTACGTACCGATCTATTGTTTTAATTAATTAGAACTATAATTACTTTGTAATTACGTACCGCCTGTTACAAAATAATAAGGATCATATTGGTCAATTAATTAAATTCTAAAACTCTCTTCAATCGAGGTAAAAAAAAAATATATATAGTCAAGTTAGTATAAATATATATATATATTCGATTGGCATTAGTTACTATATGCAATTACAAGAAAAATAAATATTTATAATAGATTATTTATAACAAGAATGACTATTTGCGATAAAAATAATTATTTTAACAAAAAATAACTAAACACAAATGAAAAATTTTTGAACTCAAATAACAATTATGGATATTAAAGTAGCGTCAACACAGGGTAGAAAAAGGTCGCTAGCTAGCTCTTAAAACTTGTCCATAAAGATAAATATGTTCTTCACTGAAATGATGACCATGCATGGCCGAGTGTAATCGCAATATTATTATATGCCCTCATCATATACCAAATGGTCCAACTGTAAGAAGGGTTGATTTGAGGTACTTTTGATTCTCAAAGTAAATGAGACAACTTTGTTTGAGAGGCCCCAATGAGCAAAAGAAAAAGGGAAAAAGGAAAAAAATAATCTTGACCCATAATCACGTACCTTTGAAAAGAAGTAGAAAATAAATTTAAGATCGATTAAATAAAACAAAAGGAAACAAAAATCCTTCTTTTGGACTATACCTAGGGACCCCTTTTTCCCCCATGATCATTATCCATGACATATGCCTAGCTACTTTCATCCATTCTCTAGCTACTCATGCTAAAGTTATCTTGCTTTGATGCTTGGAGATTCTCCAAGTTGGAGGCATGCATTGGGGTATCTTTGTTTGGAGAATATAGAGAAAAACTTCGTAGAGAAGCTGTAAGTTGTATTATTTGCATGTGTGATGGAAATGATTATTTATAATAAAAATAGATTGATTTTAATAGAAAATAATCAATTTTATAAAAAATAGATTCTATTTTAACAGAAAATGATATTTTTATAAAAATAAGTAAACCTAAATAAATAATTTTGGCTGCAGCTACAATATTATACTGATATATGATCATTATACATGACTCGCCACAGGATAGAGAGAGAGAGAGAGAGAGAGAGAGATCTAGGCTTTTTTTTCTCCATGCCCGAAGTAAGGTAGGAAAGTTGATGAGAAGATTGACGTTCAAGCCTAGCAAGCTAGCTAGCTATCAAATCATGCAGGTATATAATCTAGTTTTTATATAAAGAGAGAGCTAGTAATGAAGGTCCATTTGCAGAAGATCCTATTAAAGATAAACAACTATAAAGCCAAAGAAACCCGCGGCCAAAGGCACTCATTAGAAGAAAACCCACACGATCGCCTTTTAAAGTACTTCAAAGTATTATGATCAGGAGGATTCCATATGCATGCAATTCTCAACTTGACAGAATATAATATAAATATATTAACTAAATGCCCACCCCGTCCCTAGCTACCTACCTAGCTCTCCCATTTTTATCTGTGTGTACACGTACCTACCATGCATATGCAGGTAATTCACTCACTTTCTGTGTCATTTCACGGTTGTGATAATGCCAGTTTTTTATTTTTTATTTTTATTTTTATTTTTATTTTTATGAAAAGAAGATAGAAAATCGTACGTACGTGGTGTTGATCATAAAGGCATGCAATTGGCCGACGCGGTTGGTGCATGATGAAGGTTATTTGTTCTAATATTGACAGTGGCTGCAGTGCTGGAAAGAGTATTTAAAAGGGAAGCAACTTGCAGCTAGGGGGCTCATGAGCAATTACATATTTTATCTTTTCGATTTTTTAATTATTAATAAAACTATAAAGAGTAGGGCTAACTTAATATATCTCTTTTCTGTTTATTAACTCTAAATTAATGACCGGTATTATGATGAAATGCATGCATCGAATTAAGCAATCCAGCTTAATTCACAAAATAATTAGAGTATATATTCATTAATGTAAATACCTCATCCAGCTTGTAATCATTTTTCAATGCCAATTAATTACTATATATATATCATCATGTAGGAGATGTTGCACAATATATATATAGCTATATATATATGTATGTATAGCAAATTAATAACATTATCAATGCATAATATGTTATTAATAACATTTTCTTGTAACAGTTTATTTGTGGCTAGTTATTTCTTGAATAAAATGATTATTTTCTATTAAAATGAATCTGTTTTCTTCACAAATAGTCATTCTCGTCACAAATAATCCATCACAAATATTTATTTTTCTTGTAGCATGTGTACTGCTAGCTAGTATATCCTTCTTCCAAATTAAAATCCTGATGGCATATTCTCTGATATATATAGTTGTGACTGAATAATCAAACATGCATAGGCTTGGATTAAAGCTAATTTGGTGGGTCATGTGGCAAATATATATGGAATGTAGGGCTCACTCTAGATGATAATTTCCATGATCATCATATATTTTCCAAAAACCCAAATCAATGAGGAATTAAAGAGAAAAACTTTTTCTTTCAAAAGACCACTTTCACCAGCTTCCTAGAAGGATCCCGTCAGTGGAATTAATACTGTATATTGAATGTAACAAAAAGTAGAAAGGGAGGGGTGAAAAGGAAAGTATGTCCTATATATTTATATTTTGTGACGACAAAAGAAAATCCATCATCATGGGCAGAGAATTAGGAAACTATAGAGTAGGGACAGGTAGAGGAAATTATACTATCATGGGCCAATGAGGTAAAGGAAATTACACGATCATGGGCCAATGAAAAACAATGGGATATGCAAATGATTAAGGCTCTATGCATGGATCAATTAATAATAAATTAAATTATAATTATAATTTAAATGCTTTCGATTTTATAAATTAAAGAAAGATTATATATTATATATAAGCACTCTTTTTTGCTCGCATATATGTACGTGCACTACTGTGTCCGTGACTCCGTACTCAATTTTCAAGCAAGAACTTAAGAATTTTTTTTTCCTGAATAAAATTAGATGCTATAAATTTAACTTCATTAATTAGAGTTTTTTTTGGAATATATATATATATATAAGTATATATGGTCCATCATGGATTCATTTTATTTTTTCTGATATTGGCCATATATTTTAACCCTCATGTAAATTATATATCCATCATGTCAGGCGTAATTCGAAATTATCATGAATACAATTTAGGAACCAAGAATAGACAACAATTAGCAAGGCTATATAGAAAAAGAATTAGAAAACATGATTTCACCGGCAACCGATCCCAACTGCTAACATGTGACAAGAAAAGATGGTGGCTCAGTGTGCCTGGTGCAGTCTTGATGCCTAAGTTAGAGATTTATATGTATTGCCTTGCAAAAAGGATCAGAAAAGTTACCTCGGATTGCTAATGTTGGTCCTTTATATAAATGTGAATTATTGATGATTATAAGGATAGTTCAATCCCTAGCTTTTCCAAATCTCGGAGTCTTGATTATCAAATTTTCGGGATATGCTTTAAGATGGAAATGATTAGCATGATATCGAGATCGAGGGCAAATATCTCGTTGTTTACTTAGAAGTAGATATCTTAGATTGGCGACAATTACCATATTAATCACATTAGGTGGCGTGATCCCATGGTGGCGAGCCTATGGTACGCTTGCGCCCCGTTAACTTGTTGGAATTTAAACATACCCATAAAAGCATCACATTTCCTAGCATTGCACTTCGTTCTGTTCAGTCTCGCCCATTAATATTCATGCATGAATTACGCGGTGAACACTCATGATTAATCGCACGCGCTCATATATATATATATATATATATTTATATTTATATACCTTTGAATTCATAGCAGATTTACGTAGTTTATGTTGGAGAGACATGTGCCCGGCCTCCGAAAACAAGCATCTTAATGGGGGGAAAGAAAAAGACCTACCTACGTACATTATAAATGCATTAACATTTATTATCTTTGAATAAATTTTCTCTTTCGCTGGGCAGAAATACGGTCTAAATTCCTTGAAAATTTTGGGACAAGTGCACTGCACCAATTGGAGTGCTAGCTAGCTCCAGACAATAAGAATAAAGACCATCATGAGCTCAAACTGTCACATATATTATATATACAGTGAAGGGGTGACACAGGGAGACCCTACATGACCCATGCATGCCACCTCATTATATATATATATAATTCCTAGCTATGACATATAGACATGATAGAATCATAGGATGATGCACAAATGGATCAAAGGTAAATATATATTAATACTATTGGTAGAGGAGAATTAGAAAGTGCATGTATGCATGGCTTGAGTAGATAAATATATATATGCTCAATATATAATATGCTATATATAATCCTCTAACTCTTGATCTTGTGGACGACGTACGAAGTCCACAATTTCTCATTCAAGTTGACCCTGCACGTACGTACGTGTTCGATCCAAATAAATGTTCCTGGAAAAAGTCAGCCTCCTCATGTGATGATCATCATCAGCCTTTCTTAATGCATATATATCATCCCCACATCTTGGACCAACGTCGTCGTAGATCATAAATTGTCAAGTGGGAAGAATATATAATCTCACACTTCATTATCCATTGCATCGATCGTGTAAAAGGTCTACTAGCTAGCTAGGCAATAATGTTTACATATAACAACATAAATCAATATCTTTAACATTATTAATAATAAATAAAAGGAGTTAATTAATTATATCATAAAAATATATAGCATTTTACAAAAAGATCCTTTTTTTTTCCTCTTTACTTCTCTCTCCTACGCTATGATTAGAAAGTTTAGAAGGAAAAGATAATTAAGAGGGGATCATCGATATTGATAGGAGAAAGAGAAGACAGGGAGAGCATGACCGCATTCATGGGCAAGTCCTATATGTATATATAGTTTATGAATATCACCTAATTACTAAATCTTGTTCACTCTAATTAATTAAATTGCGACCGAGAGCTCTGCAAACTGATCTTGGACACTACTTTTTTTATTTTTGGACCTTATAATGATGCGAAAGGGGAACATATCACGTTGGTATCACTTTCAACCACCGCATGATCGATATCAATGCATGCTAGCTAGCTGCGTCTCGTAATTACTTCACTTTTTTGTGTAAATGATTTTTTTTTTAATTAATTTTCATCCTATATATATATATATATATACTTCCTGTCCGAGTGCATGCGTTTTAGTTTATTTCAGGAGTACTGGGTGATCTGCAGGCAATTAATGTACATTTGAATAAAATAAATAAATAAAACCATTTTTTATTAAATAAGTTAGCTGGGTGATCACTAATTGGATCAATATTCCTTTAATTTATGGGTCAATGCTTAGAGCACCTTAATTAATTTGTATGGGATGACGTTTACATAAGTGATTGAAAATCATAATATATATAATATATTTCTCACTAAGATATAAATAAATATTAAGATTAATCTTAAATAGATACACTCATAAGTTGGGCAAATGTTACACACTCATTTTTAAAAATAATAAAATCTAACATTAAAAAATTAATTTTTTCATATGAATTTCATTTTTTTTTTTTCAAAATAAGTATTTATTTATGCTCATTTTTTTTCTCAAATATATATTAATACTGATCCTATGCACAAAACCAATAATATTAATTATAATGGTCACGTAAAAAGGGGTACGTACGTAGCATCATCTTTTTGCAACTACGCGCAGGGTGCCCTTTCATGACTAAGAAAGATGGGGGCACCTTCATTTTTGTGCCGGCCCCCTGATAAGATCAACGTACAAATATTTATTTTTGGGCTACCTAGCTAGCTCGATCCTTAATTGATGAGTCAGTGGACGGAACACTACTACTTTTTTCTTGATCCTTGAATGAGGGTGTCTTTATCTTCCTTTTTCCCATACCCTTTCCGTCAATAGAACTTTGGGAAATCCAATCAAAACCTCATCTTTTTGCCAAATGAAGGAAAGGTGATTAAACAGGCAGCTTTTGCTCCTACAAATTGTATATCACGTCTTTATATATGAAAAATATTAAATGTATTTAAGAAAAATTTATAAAAAATTTATTTATCTACATGTCAATTATTAACATGTTGAAAATTATAAAATTTAAAATTTGAATTTAAAAAAAAAAACTAACAAAATGAATCTTATAAATAAAAATATAAATAAAATTTATGTAAGTACATGACATGTTAGGAATTTTAATACCAACCTATATATATATATTGCTAGCTCATGACATTCTCTCTCTCTCTCTCTCTCTCTCTCTCTCTCTCTCTATATATATATATATATGTGCAAAATCATATCATCATGTGTAATCACTCGATCCCTATCACGCACCACCCTTCTTTCAATCAACAACCTTACACCACTGATCAGTCTTATTAAAACTTGTCTCCACAATTTACGTGATCGGATTTATGCCATTATTGATAAAAGCATCATGAGTTAGAAAACGACCTATTTATTAATCTGTTTCGTAAATTTGGATATGGGATTCTGGTCTAAGGAAGATTTGGAGGCCGATGCCCATAACACTCGCACCCGCGCACACATATACCTATTAAGAGTAATGTTAAGTACAAGTCTCAAATAAATAAATCTTCATTTTTGTAAAAACGTAGATTCTACTAAAAAAAAAATTACATTTTTTTAAGGTGATGTCCACTTCTTTATAAAAGTCTGTGCGAGACTTATCTATTTGAGATCGGAACAAATCATTTTTCACCTATCAATATTTGGCTTTAAATCTAGATGGGAAATAATGAGAATTAAGGAGAAATGGCAATTGGCAAGGAGAGTAAGTGCAGGAACACTTTGATAAAGATGAGGGCCCATGATTGACAACATGTGTCGCCAGTTAACATGGCAACTATGATCCTTTTTTGTTGAACTTCTTTTAGCTTTTTTGTTTTTGTTTTTTTTTTTGGGTCCAACAAACACTTCTCTTTTAGAGTACTAAGGACCTAAAGTTATTTCCTGTGTATATATAATGGGTTAACTACCTTAATGGTAGTCAATATACGAAAGTTTTTGTTTGAAAAATAAATTAGGCCCAACTAATTTTCATAGATAACTTGACCACGAGTCAGCCCATGGTATTAGAAAAATGTCCATCTAGCTTGTCCCATTTTTGTGGTGATTTTAAACCGGCCCATCTAGTTTGTTCATTTATCAACAATAATAATAATACAGTTAAAATGTCTGTTTTGATTTTTAATTTATTGGGCTGTTCAGGTTCCTAAGCTAGTCCAAAAAAATTGGAGTTTCTGAACGGCACTCTACTTGATTGGGCCAGGTCAAGTTTCTTTGTGATGGGTCGGAATATCAATGGTTTTGGATTTGTCTGTGTGCCAGAAATCTTGGACTAAAACCTCGATAGTCTGAACCCAAAAGTGGAAGTGATCTCGCCTAATTTCACTTGGGCCAGTCCATTTTCTTTTCCTCGTCGGAATTAAATTATTGGGATCTCCAGGGTTTCTATTCAACTTTTTTATTGAATTAAAAAACAGCATACATGCCAAACCATCGTTGGGTTCAAGACTCATGCCTCCTTTAGTTATATAGTTCAGATAAAATAAAATAAGATAAAATTTAAAAAAAAAAATTAAATTATTTATTATATTTTTATGTAAAAATTTAAAAAAATTATAATAATTATATAAAATAAGATAAGATAATTTTATATTTTGTTTAATTCCAATTCGAAAGAAGCTGGACCAAGAAGAAACGTTTTGTTTGTTGTTTGAAGGAAAAAAAAAATATATATATATATATATATATATATTTAAGATATAAAAGAATGTTGTCCAGTGAGTGACTCGCATACGCAATGGATCTCAGAGCCACAATTCAGAAGATTCGTATGGGACCCACTAGAATCTCAACAATATAAAACGGTCTCCACACACCATTGTTGAACTCTGTCTGTTCCATTTGGTTTCCCCAAGTTGCGAAGTTCTGAGATGGAGGCCGCTCTTTGCCGCAACTTGGATCTCAAACCATCCCGTTGCTCGCCACTCTCAACCAAACTCAAGAAACCCACTTCACGACCATGTCATTCTCAGCGATTTTCATGCTTATATCGCCGGAGAAGCGATAGTTGGAGTGCGTTAATAATGCCCTGTGCTTGGTACAAACCAAAGTCCGAGGAACAACATCTCGGTTGCCAAGAACTGGTTGGATCACTTGGGAAAGGGATTTTCGGGTTTGCCGCCTCGGCCGCGGCTTTGGTTTCGGTCTGTTGCGATTCCCCGGCTCTCGCCGAGTCCCTAACCGTCGCTTTTCCAGTTTCACGAACTCAAGAGGTAATTTTTTTCTCCTTTTCTATTGTTATTTTGGTTCGGGGTTGTTTGGATAAAGAAGGGATGTTTAATTATTACAATTTTTTTAAACTTTCAATAAAATACGACAAGCAATTTATCTTTCTTTTCTTAATATTTTAAAATAAAAATAATATTCTATATTAAAAATCTACCTCATCTCCCCTCAACGTCCCTTAATCTATATTTGGTGAATGGTAGCGGGATTAGCAAAGCGTAGAGTCAGTAAGGTTTGTTTGCAGGTGAATACAGTTCAAAGAACACTTGTGGAGGCTTGGGGTTTGATCCGGGAAACATTCGTAGACCCGACTTTTAATCATCAAGGTAACTGGGGGATCTTATTTTCAATTAGTACTATTGATTTTCTTTTCTCGGTAGTTGTGTTTCTCGTTCCTTTGGTGTTGAGGCTTGTGTGTATGGGCCAAGGAGCTAAACTCTTATGATAGTAATACTTAATTTTTTGTAGATTGGGATTCAAAGTTGCAACAAACAATGGTGGAAATGTTTCCCCTAAGGTCCGCCGATGTGGCGTATACGAAAATAAGTGGAATGCTTTCTACACTTGGAGATCCATTTACGCGGATTATCAGTCCAAAGGTCTTCTTGACTACTTTATTATGATTTAGATATATCGGGATCATTTAGTTTGTATGATACTCATTCAAATACAAATTATTGAAATCAACCTAAGAATGATTTTTTTACCTTCAGGAATATCAAAGCTTCAGGATTGGAAGTGATGGGAATTTGCAGGGAGTTGGAATTTTTATAAATGCTGAACCAAGAACAGGCCATTTGGTTAGCAAGATACCAATGATTATTCTTTTCGATTAAAAAAAAAGTCATTTCCACAGGGGAGACCTTTGTGAAAAATTAATTACTGGCTTGGGAAATAAAGAAATTTCTGCTGTAAAAAATTCCCTTTTTGTATCCATTTTACATCAAACGGAAAGTAATGAGGGTAAGTAATGAGAACACCGGTGTTGTGTTAGGTGCTCGGAGAACAAAATCTTTGGTGGTATTGTAGATGAAAGTTATTTCCATTTATTACCATGTATAAGTATTCCTCAAGGAAAAAAATTTAATTAGATTATAGATTTACGGTTTACCCTTAGGTTAAGAAATTGAAACGAAAAGAGAAGAGAAGGACTCTAGATGTTTCTCTGGCACCACAACAAGATCATTTCCACCTTCTTGACATTGCAGGTTGTTTTGTCTTGTGTAGACGGTAGCCCAGCTGCTCGTGCTGGCATACATGAAGGAGATGAGTTGATTGAGATTAATGGTATTTTACAATCTGATAGTTTCTTTCCGATTCTGAATATGGAGGCTTTATATATCCATCATGCTATGCTAAAGGGCAGTCACTCCCAAGTCTTATGCTCTAAGCTGGGCTATAGGGAAAAGTGAAAACCTCTTTCTAGGTTTATAAAATTAACATTCTATCATTCTGTAGATGCCTGAATTTATTTGAGTATACAACTTTGATTTCTCGCCCCTTGTTGGAGAGCATCACAAATGACTTTTGAAATTGTTTGGGAATTGAAAATCGCATTATCAAATGCCAAATGTTGATAGCATCATAGTTATTGAAGTGGAACATGAACAAGTGTTGGATAGTTTATAAGTTCATCTTAATATCTAGATCCCTTATACTATTTACAAAATTTTATCTCTTTGAGGTGGAACAAACCTATCACTGGTTCCAGAAGTTAATATTGGCCAAACAAGTGAAATTAATCTCTCCATTTGGTAAAATCTGGGTTCCCAGTGTTTCATATTTTATATTTAGAAATCTTGTTTGTTGCTTTTCAGATGGTTTTACTTCTGCCTAGTCATATTTGTCTCGGTATGAACATTTCAAAATTCAATAATCGTCCAAATTATGTCTTCTTTCTTTTAAACTGTCTTGTGGAACTTCAGGGGAGAGGCTTGACGGCCTTAATAGTGAAGCAGCTGCACAGAAACTTAGAGGGCGTGCTGGAACAGCTGTAACAGTAAAATTGCAGAGCGTAAATTTCATTCTCTCTTGTTATAAATGATGCATGTTAAGTATGACCATTTCAAAGTGCTCAGAGAAGCCTTCAGCACTTCATGTTTTGCTTAACTTTGCATAATACCAAATTTACATACACGACACAACAAGATTCTACTTGATGTGTTTTTCTAAAAGAAGAAGATCAGGCTTTTCTGTTTTATGGGGAGGACTCGTCGTTTAATCTATCAGTTTGAACAGAACATTATATGCATATATTGCTTCAAATTGTGGTTCAGAGTTCATCACAGATTCTCAATTACCTCTATCCCAGGATTTGGAGCTTTTGAAAAATTTGATCTTGTAGACTTGCCATACAAGACTCGGGCAACACAGCATTCTCCAAATATTGCACAAAATTTTTTCCTCTATTCTTCACTCCAACTCGGAAGTTTCATGTCTGTTAGTGAGGGTCTTTCAGCTGAATATTTTGCTAGGGATGATTTACCTTAAGTCGTGGAAGAATGAAGACTATTGAATTTTATCAATTGAATTACTTTGGTAGTGCTAGTGGACAGTGCGTAATCTATCAAGCAATATTATCGGATTTTGACTTAATTGGAAACACAGCAAGAAAAGAACAATTAAAGATTATTCATTTTTTATTTCAGGTTGATTGTGGACTGATGTGAATATTTTTCAAGTAAAGAATGTTGTTCTTTGTTTTGGGGTTCTTTGAACTCTAATCTCGCATTCTTAACAATAGCAAATTTATCAACTAAATAGTGTCTTGTTTTCCAGATAAAAGATTCGGGAGGTGATTCTAGTATCAGAGAGGTAAGAATCATTCATTATATGGCTTTGCATTGGTGTGGTTTATTATAAATTCATTCGTTTCTTTCTAACAGTGTGGAAAGAAAGCCTCAAGTTATAGTTCATGCAAAAGCATTCGTCTTCCCTGTTATGTTCTAAACTATGATTGTATTCTTTGATGAACTGATTGGGAAACTTTCCTCATTTGGTTGAAGGTCAAACTACCTAGGGAGTACATTAAGCTTTCTCCCATATCCAGTGCCATTATTCCTCATAGAGCTGCAGATGGCCGTCTGACAAAAACTGGTTATGTGAGGCTCTCAGCTTTCTCTCAGGTATTATCTCTAGAGGACTCAAAAATGCTGCTTCTTTTCTATGATTTGGCTTATTACCATGAAAATCAGGATCAGTTGTTAGGATGTCAACTCTTTTGCCAATCAGTTGCTAATAAATCAGGATTTGTTTTGTGACAGAGTGCTGCGGCTGATATGGAAAATGCAATTCATGAAATGGAAAGTCAGGACGTCCAGGCATATATACTTGATCTGAGGAATAATCCCGTAATTTTCCATTTCTTATCTTAGCAGCTGGAAATTTTACGAAGTTGATTTTCTCACCTTGAGCTTTTAGTTCCATATCATTTTTCTCAATTCTTTAATCATTTTGCAGGGGGGCCTGGTAAAAGCAGGACTCGATGTCGCCCAAATATGGCTTGATGGGGATGAGACTCTTGTGAATACAATTGATCGGGATGGAAATATGTCACCAATCAACATGTTGAATGGGCATGCCTTGACTCATGATCCACTTGTTGTGCTTGTGAGTTTCTAACTTTATAAAGACATTAATTTCTTTCCACTAAATTCTGATTAACATATAACAATTGGTTTAATAAATAAAGAATATGAAAGACTTTCAAGTTTTGCATTCATGCAATTAAAAATCCTATGAAGACAAGTTGAATAAAATCACCATGGAAATAAGCTAGATCTAGTTTAGGCTTCATGTTGATTTACTTAAGCCAGTGCAATTACACATTTCAACAATTAGTTGTAAATTACATAAAGAGCAGAACTAGATTGGAGATGGGTAATTTTCAACCCAAAATGAACTTAGCCCACCAACATGAATCTACATAAACTCAACATATTGCATGTGAGCTGGGACTATTATATCATTTTATGTAATTTTTGCATTACGTATTATATCATTTTAAGCTAATTGTTTTATTCATTGGTTTGTGAAAAAAAATCTGGATTGTTCTTGTTGATTGCTCCTTGGGCATAAATATCATATGCCTGTTGGCTTGGAGTTTTTACTGAAGAAACATGAAGGTCCCAGTTCCATTATTCAGTCTTTTATACGGCATAACATCCTCAATAATTATAGCTGCCAACTTTATCACCACTTGAAATAGGTAAATGAGGGAAGTGCAAGCGCAAGTGAGATTTTGGCAGGAGCTCTACGTGACAATGGCAGAGCTATTCTTGTTGGGCACAAAACCTTTGGGAAAGGAAAAATTCAGGTATTTTTTGTGCTAGAGTTTCTTTAAATCAAAACAGCATTTCCCAAGGATTTAATATATTCAGGTAATGTTTACTGATCTTGAATCGATAGTGCTCGATCGAGAGGTGCTATGACACACTGGTATATGAATCAAGAACACTCCCATGGGTTTTCGATCCATTATATGACTGTGTATTTTAATTTCACGGGGTTGAGTCTTTGAAGCCTTTCTTCTAATTAATCATCCTTGGTATGTTCGGTGCCAAGGCTTCGCTCTTTCTACCATAGGACACTCCTCTTGTTTTATGTTCCTATTTCTAACATTGCCAACCACCTCTGTCAAGCTTAGGTCATAGGCCTCCAGAATTGTTTAAGCCTATGTTGCATGGATTCTGACTTGTTCTTGCTACAGAGTGTCACAGAGCTCCACGATGGTTCGGCCCTCTTTGTAACGGTTGCAAAGTATCTATCGCCCGCGCTTCATGACATAGATCAGGTTGGCATAACACCTGATGTGCAGTGCACAACAGACATGCTAAATTCTCCCAAGGATTTCTTGTTGAAGGAAAAGAGCTCGGTTTCCTCTCTGGAAGCGGATTCCTGTATCATGGTGGCAGAGCATGAACTGGACATTCAGCAATCCAAAGGGACTGCCTCTTGAAACATGGCTTGCGCTGTCCTATTGCTTTGCATCATTGAAAATTGCTGTATAGATGCTTAGGAAGAATATTTTGTGGGCTTACAACTCAGTGGATATGTATAGGTATTTTTTCAAGTATAGAAAAAAGAGTTCTCCTTGATTTCTAGCTTTTCAAGTGAAAATGCATTCTGCACACCCATCGGATATTTTACATTTTATACCACAAACTATACACACTGCACCCTCCAAGTATTGAAAAAATAATAATTAGAATGGACCGTCATCCAATTTGTAGAATTTAGATGTAAAGTTCAATGATCAAAGGAATAATAGAACCTAGAAAATTGATGGATTCGTCACTTGGAAATATTTCTCTGATTGATGACATTTGGCAGAATAATCCCCAGCTCTCTCACAATTCCACTGCTCATGAACTTTTAGATACAAAAGAAGCAAGATAAAGGGTTATAGCACAAACAAGTTTCCCAATTTACTTTGAACAAGGTCAAGCGAATCATTAGCTATAGAGCATCCCGCGCAAGCCTTCTGTAAAGAAGTGGACCTAAAATGGCTTCATTCTCGCATTGATTTTTTCTTTTTATCATTAAGGACCAGCTCACATTATTGCCGGGTCAAAGTCAAAGTGGAGCTGTATTTTATTAGTCATTTGGTAACTTGGCACTTCAATTTTCTTTGGTACTATGACAAGAATTCCATAATAAACGCCATATATTAAGTATTTTATTTCATTATGATATAGTAATCACAAAGGAACAAAGAATGAAGCGAATACAATCAAATATCCTCCCCCTCACAAAACCAGTAAATATAACTCTCATCAAAATCACACTGGATGATGCAGTTTTGCCAAAAACAAAAAGCTGCAGTTGATCAAGAATTTAAAACTTGAGAAGAGAAAGAAGACACAGGACGAAAGAGGATCCCAATAGGACACCGGATACCGGCGTTGAGAAAGCCGCTCCGGCGTCCATGGGAGCTGGTGCCGGCGCCAGTTCGCTGTCCTGAGCCGAGACCATAATAGCCGTCGAGGTGACCACCATCACGAGGACGAGCATCAATGCCTTGGAAAAGCTAATTTGGGCCATGGCTAGCTGAAGATACTCGAAGAATATATATATAGGCGCCGGAGAGAGATATTATAGAACACCTCGATAACTTCGATCGGTCTTCTGAGCTCTGAGAATGTATGAAATGGCAGAGATAGGACGATGGTATTTATAAGATGAATTCTTCGGTGGGTGGACCCTAGAGGGAGCTGTGAACAGCGAGTAAAATGGGCAGCAACGGCTACCAACAGCTCAAGAATTGCCTGTAAAGTAAAGCGACCCCATGCGGTGTGCAAAGTGCATGTGAAATTGGCATTTGTGCATGCGCTGTATAATGCGGAAAACACGGTGGACGGCGGCTAATACATTTCCGAAACGTGGCAGGCGCCACTCTGTCCGGCAAATAGATGTCGGTAGGCCCAACAACCTTCAGAAAATCTGGGCCTAATCGAACAATGCAAATCCATTTTTATGCCATGAACTGGTTCTAATTTAAAAAGCACTTTTGCAACAAAGAAATCCGAACTTAATATATAATAATTATATATATATCATCTAAGCAATGCTGTGTTACCCGTAAAACAAACAGTTTCTACCATTAATGTAGATTGAACAAATTATTGACAGGGAATCACACCAGTTGCAGTACAATGTTACATTAACCATGTCCATGTCCAGATGTCTCAAACCATACACAAAGACCACAGCACAAAACCCAACCGCTTGTATAGTATCCATGCCAGCTCGTGATGAAAACTAAACAAAACAACCCACTTATATTAGTGAGATAACTCAATCCCAAATATTAAAGCTCCGAGTTCAATGCAGTAAAAAGCAGACAAAAGTGGCCAGCATAGAGGAACAAATCACTGCCCCTGCAACCGGCACGGAAAATCCAGCTCCAGTCTCCAACGCTGCCACGGGGGCAATGCCGACCTCCTGTGCCATAATCGTTGCCACAAAACAGAAGGACACAAGTACCATTAGCATATGAATATGAAGTACTGAACCTAGCCATGCCATTTCTCTGTACAAATTCAAAGATAGCTAGAGATCGAGTAATTAAAGATCAGAAATTGGTATTGAAGTCGACTGTGCTGTGTAAGTGTAAGAGAGCACGAATTTATAGTTAGTTTGTCTGTGTTTGTCCTGTAAACATTCTTGGACTTTCTGGTACATTATAATGTATGACGTGAAACGTTTGCAATTACAACTTTCATTCCTTAGGGGTCACGGCTCCTGGGACCCATTGAACAATCTAGGTGCTAGAAACAAGACTACTCCTATATATGGTATATGCTTCCGTGTTGGCTTGTGACTTTAGTCGGAAATGAAAAGCAAGCAAGCTGTGGAAAAGTTAGGCTGAGTGTGATATGGTAATTTTTGGGAGGTGGGCTGAAACAGTACTGCTACTGTGGTGGAAGGAGTAATAATATTAATTAAATCTATGTTGGTGGCATTAATTTTCAATGATTTCAGATTAGGATTAGGATGTCTTGCAACATAGGATTGCTGGAGTAATGATGGTATAGTAGTCCTTTCACGAGATAGTACTAACCATCATGAAAATTAAGGGGTTGCTGTCGATGGTTATGAACATTAATTTATTATTTATTATTTTGATACCCATAAAACATGTAGACGTACCACCTATTCACTTGCAGTTCCGCTTTGCACAGTCCGCCCGTTTCAAAGGGATTAATAGTATGCCACATCAGCCATTTTACACAATTTACAAAAGGGTCAGTACACCAGATAATCAATATTTCTTCAGAAACTCAACATCCTTCGATGCCTTAACCCAGTCGAATGTTTTGAGCCCCAAGCAAATTTCAGATTCGTCGCCCTCCGCCGCACGACACCAGTTCCATCACCCCCAGTTTCATCGCTACCAGTTCCTTCGCCCACCCGTAATTTCGAACACCATCTCCGTCGCCCATCATCTCAATGATAGCCATATTACAACACAATCTCAGAAGAATTCAAGCCATATCTCAGAAGAACTCAAGCCACAATCTGACACCACAATCAATATATCAGACCCATTATTATCAGAATTCACGTTAAAATATCAGAATCCACGCCACAATCTCAGAATAATTCAAGTCATATCTTAGAAGAATTCAAGCCATAATCTGACACCACAATGAACATATCAGAACCACTATTAGCATAATTCACTCAATAATCTCAAGCCACAATTAAAATTGATAGACATATTACACTCTGATGAATTCGGAAATAAAAGGGCATAAATGGTAGCAGCTAGAGCATAAATGGTAAAAGGGCAGACCAGATGAACTCAGTAGAATGTCATGTATTTCAGTTTTATATATGTGGATTACTGTTATCTCAGTTTTGACTTCAAAATTTAGCAAATCTTCTCTTCTTAATCT
>QEOT01004180.1:37280-86198 GCA_003123785.1 Pterocarya stenoptera
AATTAAGGTTTTGACGCGCGAAGATGTTTCCTTAACCGGCCTGTGAATGTTTAAAGTATCCCAAAAAACCGTTGGCAAAACTTAATTTCCTACCGCGAATTCATAAGGATCACATAATATATATACAACCCATGAATATATAGCAAATCCTCACACCATGCATGCAGAGCCATTCACGTAAAACCTTTCGATCCGCAACTAACAGCATCTATTTTTGGGTCAAAGGTAAGCTTAAAAGTGCTCGATCACCTTCCTTCTTCCTCAGGCCTGCAAATACCTGAGATTAAGAATAACAAAAGACTGTTTCTTCATACTCCAAGGCGGGTCTCGCAAGCTAGCTATATAGCTATTGATCTCATTATTTGATCTGAATATTCGCCATGGACGCTAAGAAGATCTCATGTGCTGTTCTCATCGCCGCCGCCTCCATGAGCGCGGCTCTGGCTTCCAGTACTGAGGTGCCAGCTCCGGCGCCTGGCCCATCCAGCGGAGCCTCCGCTACCTTGCCCCTTGTCGGGTCCTTGGTTAGTGCCTCCGTTTTTTCTTTCTTCACGGCCTACTGGTTTCATCAGTAAGCTCGATCGGAAAAGGATAGAACTTAGAAAATAAAGGGAATGACAAAGAAAAGTTTGGTCTGAATGGAATAGTACGTTGGAAGTTTAGTGATTATGTATGCTTTGGGAGGATTGGATATTCTTTCAAACTATTGTATTTGAATTGTTTCAATTTCTGTCACCAACAGCTTGTTTCAGTTCTTCATGTTGTCGGAATTTCTCAATAATAATATATTAATTTGAGAAGTACTGTCAATTATGTGGAGAGATTTTGTATAATTTGACGTGAGACGTCAAACTTATTTTACAAATAAAAAAATAAAATAAAAAAGTTTCGATCAAACATATATATATCAATCAAGTCCTCCTATCAATTTATAATAATTTTATTTTTGTAATTTTTTTTTATAAATCAAGCATTTATCTGTTAATTTTCCAATGCATCAGCCAGTATTATATATAGAATGAAGTCAGAATCGATAACTATATATCGTTGATCACTTGTTTTTTCATGAATAAAATTACGAAAGAATTACCACTGATTTTATTTTGGCCATTAGACGGTCCAGGAACGTCTCTAACTATATTCTACGTCGATTGACGCGTCAGGCATGACGGCAAAGGGGTAAAAGCAAAAGTTATGATACTAGATCTTACACCTTTTCTACCGCTGTTTTACTGTCTAGTTGTTTTTTTTCTACTCTTTGAATGTGAATTAAAAATCTCTGACATTCTTGATTAATCTAAAAATAAATAAATTCAATCACTAATTATATAATTTAATTAAAAATAAATATAATTTTATAAAACTTGACCTTCTTTTACTAATCTTTGAGTCAATTTTTATAAAATTGAATTTATTTTAAATTAATTTACATAATTATGTTAATTGATTGAATTTATTTTCTTTTAAATTATTCGAGAATGTCTTCTGAGATTTTTAATCTAGATTCAAATAGCAACAAATAAAAAGATCCTAAATAGTAAGTCAGTAATAAATGAGGTATAGGAGTATCACTACCTAAAAGTAAAACAATCATTCCATATAAAAAATTGTAGGTCTGCCGCCTTTAGGAATGCTAGAAATATCCTACTATGTCACCACAAGAAAACTATTTATTTGCAATCAGTTATATCCAACGAAATGACTATTTCTAATTAAAATGAGTCTGTTTTCGTTATAAAAAAAAATACATATACCCGTTTTTCTTTTAGTGTGTTTCCGCTTTCCCTAACTAATGATCTTGAGAAAGTGAATATAGATCTTTTCAAGAAACATCTCAAGACAACAAACTACAATACAACTTCAACTCCCATCGCTTCCAACGGTGGCTTTATTGTTTGCACAACTAAAATTTGTCATTTAAAACAGCGCCCTCTTTGCAGGGTACGGGTGGGGACCAAATTTTTGGTCCTAAGACCATTTTTTTTTTTTCATTTTAGCATTGTGGTTGTTATAATGAAGTGTTTGTTGAAGAACCTCACACCCTCATCATGTATCTCGTTTTTCCATTATTTGAATGATATATTTGCTTGCTCTGAAAAAAAAAAAAAAAAACATCGGAGTTTGGTAAAAACCACATTCATCTCACGGCTCATCCCTACAGGTATCTTTGGATTTTGAAACAAAGAACTTAAGCATTCAAGTCTTAATCCGTAGGAGAATATCATAGCCAGTGAGGACCAGATACAATATGTACTTCATTATGACAGGGGAACCTCAATGAAAATGATGTTGATTGAATTATGTCAGGCATGCATGAACTGTGTTTACAAACCATTACTTCATGTCAAGTCACACTGTTCTTGAGGAAGTGGGAGAAAGTAATTTCGTGCATAGTTACTAAAAATGCCAAGGAGACTCAGACAACATTAATGGTTCTAAAGATGAAACGTAGTTTGAACCATATGCAACATCTTGCATTTTGTTTGTGTATCTCTGTTTGCATGTTCGAATGGTGAGTTAATGGCAAACAGAAAAGAATGTTGATTTTAATTGTCGACTGATTAATGATGAGTCAAAAAGGAACCAAAGATGCTAAATCTGCACTATATGTTATTCCAATAATCTATCTTCAATCAAAACAGCAATGTAAATGATGTACACTTTATTTTAAGACACTCAATCAAAACATTCTTAAAGTGATTAACAAGTTAATGCCAATCACCTCTCAAAGACTACGTTCCTCCATTAAGTTTTTGTGCAGACATGAGGCTCTTTGTCAACCAAATTGCCGTTTCTCTAGATGAGACAGCTTCTTCTCCAAATGGTCTTAGCACCCCGGCAAGCTCTTCAAGTTTGTCCTGCTTAAGTAGCTGAGCACATAGCTCAAGGAGAGACTCCAGGGCATCCGCTCTTTGCTGGCTTTGATTATCCCACTCACTTTTGATTTCATCACCACCAATCCCAGTAAGCGTACTCAGTGAAGAGATTTCACTAGGTGCCTGATTATTTACATGAGCATCATCTCTCTGAGTCTGCATGGAGCAACTAATATTATCTTTTTTTGCTCTTTCTTTCTCTTTACCGTTACTTCTAGACACTGGGTGCCCTTCTGTGTATGCATCAGGACTTTCCCTTTTTTGTATAGTTCTGGATTCTAGATTTAGTTTATTTTCAACAATATGCTCAGGCGATGATGAACTTTCATCATCAAGGGATACGTCTTTATCAGTGCATCCTGCACTGGACATTGTCAAGTTCTCACAATCCCCTGGTTTAATAGCGTCTCCCTCTGCTTCTGCTTCATCAAGAACTTGGTTCCCAGGTTTACCACGGTTGCTCTCTGTTTCATCTTCTTCTTGAACTTGGCTGCAAAATTTCCCCAGTTTAGCACACATGGCCTCTGCCTCAGATTCCTTTTTAATTTGGTTGTTAAGTGATTCTTCATCTTTTGTGGCCACACTCTTGAGATCAACCTCTTGCAATTGGTTAAATTGTTCACTGGTCTGTTCCCATTCCTTATTCTGAGTATTCAGTGTACCCTCCAACATAATCTCATTGTTGGTTCTTTCCTTTTCAGGTACATTTCTAAAATCTACTTGACCGTCTCCATTGCAAATAGGTGCTTCAGAATCAGTTGATCCCTCTCCTGAACCGGTGGCTGATATTAAAACTGCACAGCTAGTAGGATCTACCTTCTTGGTCTCAAGGTTGTCTTCTGCTCGAGCTGTCAACACTGCTTCATCACTGTTAGGCAATTTGCTTGGGTGCATATCAGCATTTCCCTCAGATGGATGACTACCTTCAAGCTGTTTTAGTGTTCCATCTTCTTTGTCTTTGTTGCCTTTGTTGCCGTTAGGCCTGTTAGATAATGTTTTTCTTGTTCCCATCTCTTTGGAATTGTTTACGGGCTTGATCGGTAGAAAAACAGAAGATGGATTGCGGCAATGGAGAAGATATGGTTGTAAATGTGGATGCCTCAAAAGTTCTGCTGCCTACAATTATAAAGATGCAGCTGCTGCAATGGATCAAGGTGCTCAAATATAACCAGAAATGAGGGTAGGTTGACTTGAACTCACCGTTGGTCTGTGTTCTGGGTTCTTCCGCAGCATACTCTTGATAATCTGTTTCCTGTAAGGTGTAGGCTTCTTGTTTCAATTGCAACACGTACATTAAAGGCAACATTGATTGAGATAGCACTGGGTGGTCACTTACAGTGAGGAGGAATATACAATTGGGAGCGGCGAAATGGAGGATCTGTTTATTTTATTGATGAGTCCAGCCATGTCCTGTTAAATTGAGAAATTTGATTTAATTTTAAGGAATTTTCAGTCAAGTAAATATTGATATCTGATAATGTATTTCAGTAGATTTGGCTGAAGCTTAAACTTACGGGAGCTCTAAATGCTGGTTGATGGGCAGCAATTTCAAACATACAGCAGCCTGAAAAATAAAAAAGTCATTCCCTGGACTTCTGGTCAAGATCATGCCCACGGCTTTGTTAAATTAGAACCATGATTCCACTATTCTTACCAAGGGACCATATATCTGACTTGTAACCGTAAGGAATGTCTGCAAGGAGCTCAGGACACATGTAATTCGGAGTTCCAACAACCTATATAAAATACAAAGGGCATTGAAGACAGACAGATGCAAATAAGTGGATTTAGCTAAGTTGCAACCTAAACCCTAAAATCTCAAACGCCACTTAAATGTTAGCGAGTCATGGATGAGCATTCTAGGCATGACAAAAATCAGCAAAAATTGATATAAATTTAGATAGTTTGTAGAGTTTTAAGATACAGTAATAGGGTTTTAAGATAATTTGTAGATTGCAGCATTGATGACAAGTAAAAAATTTAGCAAACCAAAGGATATATACAAGTTCATACCGATGAAGCAAGGTCTTCGGCATTAAGTAACTTTGCCAGTCCAAAATCACCTGTACAGCCCATGTAAGATTTACATTGCTTTAGAAGATATGAAGACATGGAAGCCAAACCTGATGCAAGAAATAAAATTATGCTCCCTTAATAATCACTATGCCCTCGTACCAAGCCGGATGTCGTTCTCCTTCATAAGAAATATGTTGGAACACTGGAATTCAAGAAATCTTTTTTAGTACAAAAATTAGGATCCTTTGGATTACAAGGATGGATACAATATCACACCTTTAGATCTCTGTGAAGTACACGATTGGAGTGTAGATAGTCCACAGCTAGCAACAACTGAGTCAGCCATTTGCAGAGCTTCTGAAAAATGAAATGGAAAAACAATTAGAGTAGGAGAAGATTACACTAAGAACATATAAAGGACTTAAAGACCCTGAAATCTTGCTGATTACCTCCTCCGGAAAAGATGTCCCTCTAGCTTTTTTTATAATTTCGGCCCTGCTCCAAAGGGAAAAAAACACTCACTTTTCCTGATTCCATGTTCATAGATTGCATTCTGATAGCATTCTATTTTTTACATATTAGTTGTTTACACAAACACATTCTGTTAGACCACCCAAAACCTACATAAAATGTTCAAGACACAAATTTATGTTGCTTACATGTCTCCTCCTTCACAATAGCCAGTTACAATACATATGCAGTCTCCCTACAAACAAAAGAACTCATGGAAATGCATAAACCGAGTCAGAAAGAATTGCAGTAACTACAGACTTGTACAAAATTATAGGCCTATCAGGTCAGCTTAAAGTTTTATTCAGACTTTTGGAATAAAAATGACATCCACCTTGTCTACCCAAGCATCTTTGTACTCCACAACATATGGGTGATTTAGTTTTGCAATTAAGTTCATCTGCAACACAAACAGAGGAATTGTCATTGGTGTGAACTAGAATCACTGTCTGGTAAGTTATTTTATTGAGAATCCCAATTTGAGTAGGCATGTATGGTTCCATGCATAAGAGTTCGATTATAGAAGTTATCTTCATGGATAATTGATGGAAAAGCTAGACAGGAAATCAAGCTCTTAAAATTGTCTTCAGTATAGCATTTGCTGTCATATCTTTCCGGCTGTTTATCGTACAATATCATCTGTGCGAATGATTGGAATCTTAGAAGAAATAGATAGAATTTCGTAAAATGGTACTTAAAATAATTAAAACCAATGCTGAGTTCAATTTGTTAGCATATAATTCTGTGTCCTTCGACACCATTTTTCTTTTTATTGGTAAACAAAATTGTATCAATCATAAAATAGACAAAGGCCCAATATATATCATAAACAAGAGCATCGCCTATGCATGCTATTTTAGCCACCTTCGACACTAATTATTATGGACCTCTTTGCTAATTATGAGAAGTGAAAGATGCATATGCTGGTGTGCGAGGGAGATCTATATAACATACTGCCTCCGATGTACAACTTCTTCAGAATGCTACATAACCCAATGTGTTTCTTGAAAAGAATGCAGAGCAGCCAAGACATGACATTTTCATCAAGTCAATCCGGTACAATTGGGAATGGGGAATGGACAAGAAAGAATGAAACTGAAGTTCACTATCCTATATGATTGACTGGAAAAACCGAGGAAAGACATACTAAACCACATTGCATAGAGGCTAGACCAATGAAATGAGAAGTGCAAACATGGGGTAGGCGCGCATGAAACAAATTAAAAACCAATACTTTAATTAAATACGGCGATCAGAGAAGTTGATGCAGAAGATATTGAATTTCATTGTTTAAAATGTAACTGAAGTTTTTTGTATGGTGACCTCCTGATGTGCTGTACGTTTGAACTTCTCCGTTTGTTTAGCCAAGCGAATCTTCTTCAGCACGTACCTTTAAAAAAAACAAATAATAAGATCAAAATGGCAATTACAAAGAAAAACTAACTTTTTTTTTTGGACTGGATATCATTCATACAATGAGACATAGAATCTTGGATCCTTAAGTTGATGTGAATTGTGATACCATCATATCCAATCATTATCAAGTATCAACATATATAGTTATCCAAATAAATTTGTTTTGTAGAATTAGTTCATGAAAATCATCAAGTAGGTTCATATATCTTCAGCAAAACAATATTTATGCTCCTGCTGATAAGAACCACGAGATTGAAGAAATATTGTTATACTACTAATAAAGAAACAATGTTAGTCACAAATTTCTTGTACTTCTTCTTCTCAATCTTATGGATAACAAGAAAAGCCGCGCCGAATGCTCCCCTTCCTATTTGCTCTATCACTTCGTAGTCCTCCATCTTTGACTTCGTGTTCGTATCACCATTGTCTGCCTCCATGTGGAACTTCAGAACCTGAAAGGTAAATAGTGCAGCAAGTCCTGCTTCAGAGGCAGATCCGGACAGTCTCCAAAACAAAACGAGACAAAAGGAAGGACAAGAAAGTGTAGGCAGGTATCAAGTTTGTACCTTGGCTACCGAGGAAAATTCTTGCGAGGAGGATTCTTGAGACTATTGAAGTTCCGGAAACTAGGAGGGATCCTATAGGAAAGAACTTTAAAGAGACAGAGAAATGGGTAAAGCTACATTCCACAATGGTGATATAACACTGCCTTGTCAGAGAAGAGAGAGGTGGAAGGACAATCTCAAGTAAAGCCATCTAATCTTGCACAGCGCTAATATGAGTTTCTTTTTTTTTCTTTTGTTTGTTTACTTGGATAGAGCACTAATGTGATGATTGAAAAGTTGATCACTTACCAAGAAAGTAAGGAGAGATGTGAGGGGAAAAAAAAGGGAGAGATGTGGAAAGACAAGCTCAAATAAAGTAACGTTTCAACTTATCCATAATACATAATTAAACAGCCGATTACCCACCAAAAAGAAAAGGTAGGAACGAGAGAGAGAAGAGAGAGAGAGCCCAAAATGATAAGGAAGACCTATAAAAAAGCAAAGGTTTGCTTGCATTGAGAGATTCATGGGAGAGCACTCACTAACAGTAGGGAATGTTCCCAGCATGCAAGCCTGATGTCACCGTCCTTGTAACGTAAAAAAAAAGGGCGGGGCTACTCTGCCGCCCCACCGCCAGTGGTTTTTGTTTTTTTATTTTTTTATTTTTTTCTTTTCATATTTTTTTTATACATTTAAAGATTTTTAAAAAATAAAAAAAATATCAATATATTTAAAATCACTTTCTTAATCACTAAGTAAAAAAAATATAAAATAAATTTTTTTTTTAACCAAATGATCAAATGGAGGTGTCAAATATATGGACAAAGTAGTGTTTTCCTAAAAAAATATATATATATATATCATCAAGACTTCAGACTTTGCCAATGGACAGGGTCCTCTATAAAGTTTCCACACGGTTCTTGTGCTGGCCAGCCAAGGGAATTAATGGGTTTTTATGATTGGTTTAAGAGACATAAGGAATCGTTTAAACTTTGACCTAAAGTATTTTATATTTTTTATTATATGCATCTTTGGGTGCAATCATAGTGGGCTAAATCCCAAAACAATTGATCAGGTGGGCAATAATAATATTCAATCAAATTCAAGTAGGTGGAGATATTCGAAAAATTATATTCATCGTTTCCACACACTGCAGTGTGTGGTGTACAGAAATTATAAGTAGTAAAGTTCGAAGATATCCTGCAACCGGGCTCCTAGAACTGCATAACAATATTGAATATTTTCCGATGTGGGGGTGGGCTTTGTACATTTCACAGCTGTTCTGTAGCTTAAATTGAGGAAGGAATAGATTCCAATATAATTTATTCTAAAATAAATGTGGCATATTGGCTTTCATGACAAATCACAAGATATATCGTCACTATCGTATGTTATGGTTTTGTTGTTGGAATGCTATTCCTTCTTCGAATTACAGACAAAAATCACCATTTTTCTTCCATCCAGCCTTGTTTGTAATTTTTACGTTGTTTTGCTTGCCCACCTCCTTGGCAAAATGTTTAGGGACGTGCTACGTCCACCACTCCTTACCATTAGGCAAATTGAGTTAGCTTTTTTTACATGTATTTTTTAATATTTTTAAATATTTTTTAAAAAATTTAAAAAATCATAATATTATTAAAAAATATTTTATTAATCACTAAGTAAAAAAAATAAAAAATTCTTTAAAATAGAGCAGTGAGACTAGCATTTTCTAAATGTTTATACACTCAACCCAGAAACGAAAAATCATACCCAAGGAAGATGGGACTCCTCGTCAGATGACTCAGATCAATTTTCAGCAAGAATTCCGTTGCAACTAACTAAACCTACATGATGTGCAGATGATAATGATGACTGCGATTTTCTTGTCGATTTGACTGCAATTTTCTGCTGATGCCGAAAAATCAAGGCCAAAGTGTGAACAGAGGAGAGAGACCCAAGAAAAATGCATAACCATTGATTACACCGAGATTTGTCCTACAACATCATTGCCTTATTAGAATTAGAGGGCAATAGCTTGGGTAGAAGATTGGTGTGGTAGTTCAGACATGCAAGGGAAACTGCCTTGTAATGATGCCCTGAAACTACCACAGAATGGGTTCGCCCGTCCACTTTCAACAGTTTGCTTTATCATCATCATCAATCATTCATCATTTACAGCCCAATAACTATTTTTCTTCTTCATTTCTTTCTTTTTCTTAGGGACATTCCACCACAACCCTCATCCCAACCGTCCCATTAGGTGCTACTATCTATGTCAATGACCCATTGACAATAACGTGTTTTGTTCGCACAAATGCTCATAATTTCTCACACCAGTTCTTTATTTCTTGCCTCAGGTCACACTCATGAAGCTTCTTTTTGTATGGCCTTTAAATTTCACAATATTTTCCAATCCGAAGGGAAGACAGGCACACGTGCATACAGTTCCTTTCTCTATTTGAAAACAAACCTCAAACCCTAAAGAAATGAATCCAACATTATCATCAGAAGGAAGACAGGCACACGTGCATACGGTTCTTAGTATCATTTAAATAATTATACAACTATAGCAGGGTGTCTGCAGGATAAAATTTTGTACACTATCAATTCAGAGAAAGTCTATTGTTACTCCTGCCTTGATTTTTGGGACTTACTATGGCTTTCGAGTCTTTTCTGCACAGCCATAAATTCTTCTTCAGTGGGTTCTGAAACAGCATTACCCCCGCCACCATATTTAGATACCAAAGATGAGAACATGGAACCAAAACGATCTCTTCTCCCACTTTGGCGCTGAGATATGATTGCATATATATCTGCTTCTGACTCTTTAAGTGACCTTTATAAAGTTTACACAGCAAAATTGTTATCTCTACCAAGTTCGGATCAAAGTATATCATAGTATGGCTAAAAACCAAGCAGTATAATACTCACTTCCCCTTCCTTCTCAAAGGACTTGTAGGGGGTTTAGCCAGAGATACTTGCTTTGCCCATTTCTGGTAGGCTTTCATCGCTTTCAGTTCTCCTACACATGCAGCAGGTTAAAAATGATAAAGCATGCCTTGAAATGCATCAAATAGGACGAACTAAGCAGGCTGCCCTTAGAAGTTAACTATTATAAAAATAAAGTATTATTTGGGTGGAAAATTCTCAGATAACCTGCTAGATTGTGTATTCTGGTGTCGTAACAATCAATTATAGTATCAATAATTCTTTTTTTAACTTGCAAAGCAGGACTGAGCTCAGACACTAGATTCTTCCCTCATATGAAGGATACAACAGCTAATTTCCTAGTGAAGCCTACCTCAGAACATGCAACTAGAAATTCTAACCTGAAGCTATAGCCTCATCGATAATGTCCTTGAAACGATGTGAATCAAGCTTAGGATCCGAGCAAAGCATTGAAAAGAAGAGTCTGTAGAGGAAAGAACTTCAGTCATCAAACTGGCAAGTCTTCATGAAAGAGGCTTAAACATTGATCTTGTACCTGTTCATGTTACCCTTGCTCTTCTTGTACAGATTAATCAAATCTTTCTTCTCAGAGTCAGATCCCCTATAGTTTGCTTCAAACTCTTCAATATCAGCCTCAGTGACCTGCAGTCACGGATTTAACATCTTTAAAAAACAACAAATTAATGAAAGCCATATGATAATAGCAAATATATTGACCATAAAATTGGCATACCTTTCTGTACATTGTTCTTAAGAACTCATGCAGATTCTGAACAAGTTCCCCCGAAAGATCCTGAAGGTCCAAAAGAAAAAATGAGACAAGGTGATGAAAAGAACAGTTGGATTTACAGGAAACTAAAAACAATCCCTTTGTTTTACAAAGAAGTTCAAAGGAAGTGTTCTACTTTCTCATGGAAATTGGAAGAACACCTTTTTGTATTTCATTCTCTTAAGAAATACCATTGTTTACATAACTCCCTTGTCAGTTTTACCCAGCTTCTTATAACCACGGATTGTTGCAATGAACAACAATATTATCTGGTAACAAATGATTATATATGAAAATTATGACTTAAAATTTAAAACAAGCACAATAATCTTATCCCATAGAGTAACAACAACCCTTAATTTGACTAATTTTAAAAATAAAAAAAAAATCATTTAGACTGTCACTCACACCATCATCAACACAACCAGTCTGATCATAGAATGATCTTTTCTCCTCATCCCCGAGAATTGATATCACTTTTTGCAACTGCTGAAACTTCTCTTTAGCCTCCTACAAGAAGCAGAATAAGAGGTTAAAAATTCAGAAACCTTCTAGTTGATCCAAATTAGTACATAGTGACACGCATTGTTACCTCATCGCCAGGGTTTTTATCAGGATGGAGTCGCAATGCCAACTTATGGTATGCTTTCTTTATTTCGTGTTGAGATGCTGTCTTCTCCACACCAAGAACCTATGAGCACCAGGTTATCAGTTATATAACTTGCTGCACTTCGCACTTTGATGTAAATGTAAAACAACAGTAAACCGAAACCGAGAGAAGGTGGGGCCAAAATTCAGCAGCAGAGAATGCAAAACAATGCTACCCATGAGCCTAACTCTGCACCCAGATATGCAAAAATGAGAACGTTTGGAGCAACCCCACGTTACATTGATCAAATAAGGAAGAAAACATCCTAAGACCCAAAGGATATGAAACCATAAACGTCTCACAGAATGAAGCACACCGATGGAATTATGCCAGTATGTAAGCTTCACTCTTCATGATTCAAGTTAGACATGCCAGTTCTGGATTATTCACCAAGTTATCAAAGGTTACAAAGGAGAATTTCCATTGAAATCTTCATCATGAACCTTGAATGGAGGGTCACTCGAAGCTTATGTGATAGAGGTCACCTAGTCAAATTATCGTTAATGCCTTGGAAGACAACTTCGCACCACGTTAACCAAAATTTAACTAATCCCAATGTGCCAACTGATCCACTTCGAGGGAGGGGAGACAAAAAGAAAAAGAATAGACGGTTCAGAAGAGAATCGCTGGAGGGTGAATTAAGAGAGACCTTACAGGTGATTGGTCTGACAAATAATCTATTGCCTCTGATCTTATGATTTCTTCTATAATAGAAACAGAGCAATCATTTCCATGGCCTTTTCTTGTTCAGTAAGTGATATATAATATACTCCCCCTGCCAGAAATTCAAAAGACTTCTAAGTACATATCCAAGCACAAATTCACTTAAGGACAAAATGTATAGCAATCAGCAGCGGATGTAGTTTCGTTAATCCAAAAGATAACATTTATTTTTTCTGATCCAAAGGTCTTCCAACGTTGACAACCTAGGAGCCTACAGTACTGCATCAAGATAACCCTGACCTCTGCTCTGGATCATTCTTTGAAGCATTCCCAATTAATTGCACGATGAAATGCCCTAATGAATGGAGGGACATTAAAATACCATCCACTAACCCAATAAACCATTAAGATAACAGAGCACAATAAATTAATTAATTAATTAAAAAAAATCACCAAAACATTTATATGAAGCAAAAAATAAAGCAACGTCCAAAAAGCTTAAATTCTCATCTAGGGCAACAAAACTCCGAAAATATAGTTGTGCGCAGTAAAAAGGTATTTATAAATTGAATAAAACTTCGGGTACCTCGTAGAGGCTCTTGTGGTTAGTTGACGATTCATTAAGATTTTCTTGGTCGTCTTGTTCATCTTTTTGAAGGAATTCCTCATCTTCTTGTTCTTCTTCCTTGGAAACCCTGGTTTTCTTTCTCGCCGCCATCGAAGCTACGTGCGATTCAGTAAAAAATGAAGCGCTGTAAAGGGTTTGGCATTTGAAAATTCCGATTTTGGGTGTTAATATAATATATACAATGTGGATTTGTTCCCGCCATTTCGCGCTTTTTGGCCCTTACAGCTTTTCCCGCCTTGACGATCACATATGGGCTTCCCTGTAGGCCTATACCCTAACCCTACATGCACATGGGCCGCTCTACCATTAAGAGAGAGCATAGTTTATAAAAAAAAGGGGTCACCACGAGTTTGACATTACTATCAATTATAATTTTTTCAAGGAAAAAAATATTTTTTATAAAAATAATATTAGAATAAATATTTTATTTTTTTATGATTTAAATCCTCTATTTTTTTTGTCCATTATTTTTATGATTTAAATCCTCTCTTTTTTTATCCATTATTTAAAGTTATTTTGTTTTCAAGTTGGTGTATAAAACACAATGTTAATGTCTTGTTTCGCACACCTTTGAATCAAACTCCAACAACTCAGGTATTCAAAAATGGGTCATGCACAAGGTAGAAAAGACTGTAGCTTTGAGAGGGCTGCTTAAGGGGCGAATAACCGCTGATGCCAAAGTTAGTAAATATTCTTAGAAAATAACAAATAAGTAAGAGAATCTATGGATCATAAAGGATATTCTCGTGCCTAAGATCCGCTATTTATACTGCAGATCTAAAGAGTAAATCGTGCTTGCTTCCATAAAGTCCATGTTCCCCATACTATTCATTTTTATCAGAATCTTTAAATGCGACGTGGTTTTACAACGGTGTCATTAATATGGCATGTTGTCAAGATTGTGGAACCATTAATGCAGCATGGTTCTCCAATCTCCTCCTCTTTTTCTGTCTTTCTCCTGGTTCGTTCATGCATTATTTGTCAATAAATTAATGGTTTCACGTAAATCACATCTATTGTGTAGATGAGCACTTGAGGATTGGACACTATTCGAGAAGTTCTCAGATCGATGAGTCACATTCTTACAATACCATCTTTCATATTGGTCATGTGGAGAGGAGCCTCCTAATAGGTTGGGTTAATAGCTTTCTGGTTCGAGCTGAACTTGGTAGGGCCTCTCGAACTTTGAGGAAAAAATCCCCTCCCAGGTCTATTAATCATCGTGACATGAAATTCAATTTTTTTTAAATATTAAGAATGAAATACGTTTAGATTAAAGTTGATTTATTTTTTTAGAAATTGAGATAAATAAATATGGCCTTTGCTTAAAACCTCGCATTCTCAACCGCCCAATTTTTGTCGCTGGACATGATCGACTGGTTAATTCTTCTTCTATTTTTTAAACATTTGAAAATATACAAATTCATTAGTAGTAATTTTTTACATCCTCAGAGAGAAAACACTTGCAGTAACTCTCTTTTTTTTACACTCACTAAAGATAATTTTGAGTGGTATACTTAAGGGGCTATCTAGTATTTTTCTAAATTTTTAATAGCACAATATCTTATAATCTAATCAGACTATTTATATGTAGTCAAAACTATTTAATAATTATAAAGTCACAACTGGAGAAAAAAAAGAGAGTAAAATCTTGTTTGATTATATAAATGATATAAGATAAGATAAAAGTTAAAAATTAAATAAAATATTATTAAAAAATAATTTTTAATATTATTTTTATCTTAAAATTCAAAATATTTATTATATTTTATGTAAAAATTTAAAAACTTTTTAGTGGTTATAAAAAATGAGATAATGAGATTTTATTGATAACTAAACCAATCCTAAAAGGTTAAACGGTGAATAGAAGCAAGGCTGATTCTTCCATTAGACCAGTTAGGCAATTGCCTATAACGGAAGAAGGTCCAAAAAATATATATATATATAAAGTATAATTTTTAAAATATATATATCTAATAAAAAATTTTAATTAACTCAATGAAAATAAGAATATAAATAAGATCAAATAAATATTATATCATTATTAGTTTTTAAAAGTATCACGTATAATAATTATTTTATCTATTCTCCTTCTAAGAATACACTTATCTTTCCTCATTATTAGTTTAATATATAATTAATGTGAAAATTATAAATAACAAAATTTAATTTTCTAATGTTCATAAAAGGTTTTTGTACAATTATTTGAAGAGGCAATGGCCTATTTTTTTTCAAATGTATAAGTTGTTTATAGAACTTTATTGACAATTATGATTATAATTGTGCCTAAGAGTCTAAAGTACTTGTAAAATTAAATTTGATAAAATTTTCTCTAAATCAAAAATTTTCTAATAAAGTTTAAGTCAATTATTAATTAAAAGTGTGATGTAAATCAATAATTTTACTTTACAAAATAATAGAAATTATTTTTAAAATAAAAATATAATATAAAAATAAAAATAAAAATATTTAATTTTACTTTAAAAAAAAAAATCTCATTCAAAATTTTAACTTTAGTCTCGGAACGTATTGAGCCGGCCTGAATAGAAGGCCGTGGGCAAGGGCAATGAAACCGACCCGTCAGAGCGTGGTTGGCAGAGAAAAAAGTGAGTTTTTTTTTAATTAAAGTTAAATATATAGGCAAAGAGAGAGAAAGACAACCAAATGGTAATAACATTTCTTAACTCAAGCCTCTCTTTTTCTGCGTCTCTTTCTCTGCCCTCTGGTCTTCGTTTTTCCGATTATCTTTCGATTATCTGATCGATCGATTCTGGGTAAGATTTTTCCTCCTTTTTTTTTCTCTCTGTTTTTTATTTAAATAATTCGCTCTTGTAGAAATTATATGTTTGGATTTTGTGCACCAAGAAAACCAAACAGACCACCTGTTTCTTGATATATTCCTCTATCCTCACTAGGGTTTTCCTTTTTTGTATGTACGTCCGTTTGTATGTATATGAACAGACATATTGAGGGTTAATCTTGTTCTTGTTTATGAAGATGATTGGTTGTGCTTTTTAATCGAGGTGATTCTTTGTTAGGTTGGGCCGATTGCGTATGTTAAACTTTATGGCAACGGTTTTTTATTTCATGGGTAATAATATCCGGGAGAAGGTTGAGGAAGTCGGGGTTTTTGCTGAATATTTTCGATTCGTCTTGTATTTCCTTGGTGTATATATAAATTGTTGTGCGTGCAAGGAAATTCTTGATGTGCTTTGAAAAAAAGAAGAAATTCTTGATGTTTTGATATGCTGTGCTGGGTTAAATTTGTTTTTGAACTGCTTTCTCTAGGGCCATATTTGTATTGTTTTTGGAGTATTTTTTCTCCTCATCTCATTTAGAGAAGCTGATGAATTTGTCTACTTGGTTTCGTTTGTGTGAGAAGTGAAGATGTTTATCCTGGTAAAGTTTGTGTAAATGTTTGGTGGAGAACCCCCCCCCCCCCCAAAAAAAAAAAAAAAAAACCCAAAAAAATGGAAAAAGAAGATGTCATGCGCCTTCAGTTTTTGCATTTCTTTCTGTTTAAACTCTTTCCGAGTTTCAATTTGATTCAAGAAAGTCTATGTTACTTAAGTTATGAACGCCCTTGTTTTTTTCCATTTGCAGCCCAGATGCACGTTCCATAGGATTGTGTATGATGAAAATTGATTTTTATTGATAGAATTACGCAAATCGTATCAACTGCATTTAGTTTTCTTTACCATTTTTATGGCTTCCCCAATTGCCTTTTATATGCACCTGAGCTTGCCCCGTAGTTTGCTTGTATTCATGGATTCATGTCCTTGCTTGTCTCTTAAGTATGTACTCCTTTTCCTTGGTTTCAAAGATTGCTATATGGTATTGTAATTGTTATTTTATTCTTGCCTCTGATCTCAAGTTGGCGTTCTTGCAGGAAATTAGAGAAGATGGAGTCTCATGATGAAACAGGATGCCAAGCACCTGAACGCCCTATTCTTTGCATTAACAGCTGTGGTTTCTTTGGAAGGGCTGCAACGATGAATATGTGTTCCAAATGCTACAAGGACAAGCTCATGCAGCAGGAGCAAGTCAAACTTGCGGCCTCATCAATAGGAAGCATAGTGAACGGCAGCTCTAGCAGTAGTGAAAAGGAGCCTGTTGTTATGGGTGCGGTGGATGTACAGGCTGAACCAGTGGAGAGAAAGATCCTTTCAACAGAACCATCAAGTGATTCATCCTTAAGCAACTTTGTTCAGATGCCTATGACAGAGGGATCCACTAGATGCACAACTTGTCGAAAGCGTGTTGGTTTAACCGGCTTTAATTGCAAGTGCGGAAACCTGTTCTGTGCAATTCATCGCTATTCTGATAAGCATGATTGCCCCTTTGATTATAGGTCTACTGCCCGGGATGCTATTGCCAAAGCCAACCCTGTCGTGAAGGCAGAAAAGCTTGATAAAATTTAGGATTCATATTTGGAAAACTGGAGTATGATGCTCCTTTCTCTATCCATGTGTCTTTATATAAGTTGGCTGCTTGTCATGTACGTGTCCTTCGCTGATAAAAATGGCTGAAGTCATGGTAGTGAGGACAGCTTTAGGAGAAGACTATTGTGAGGAACTGAGGATTCCTTTATTGGCTCTAGTTTGGTGTTACTTGTAATGTTAAATCTCGGTTGGCTGCGCCGTTCCTTGGTAGAACATTGAAAAATGGTATTCCGTTTCCAATGGCATGTATATGCAATATTGTGTGCACTGCTTTCAGTGGTCTCTACAGGTATATGTTCTTCGTGGATTTAAAACGTTGTCACAGAAATTGGGTCGTTGATAACTTTCATTATTTTTCCCCTTTCTTTCGATCATCTTCTTATAGTTACTCGCGATGTATGTGTGGAATGGGAGACTTCGCTTGCTGGATTACCAATTCATACCCAAAACTTATGTAGCACTTATTTTTTTCCCATACTTTTGTGGGCCATTGAATTTCACGTGTTAATGTGAATGTATGTCCCCGGTTTCAGAGTCGTGGATTGTTGGTGTTGAAAAGCTCGGCCCGTTGTCTTGGAACTCCTCGGCTAGTAGAAGGGTTTTTTTATTTTGAGTGATGCAATGTTTCTGACAATGCCTTGCAAACGTCTGAGCGCTTATGTGGTGAAACAACAAAAATTATATGGGATTAGAGATTGGGACTGGTAAACTAAAAGAACCATTGGCACAATTACCTATCAAGAAATCTCCAAATTAATATAGCAAGACCACCAACGCGTTCCATGGCCTCTAAGCACACAGCTTTTGACTGTGTTTCCCATTTGTGAGGGTGATCCTCTTTCGAAGCAATTGCTTTTGCAGCACTGTAAAATGTTTTAGACGCAGTAGCTTGTAAGGCCGGGAACGAAGAGCACGGAATGACATATCTTTTGATAGTAGTTTTGACAGCGTAGACAAAGTTGCTTTCCAACAGCAAGATGGAAATAATAAAAAAGGATTCTTTCTTTGATGCCTTTTCTTTCCTTAATTTTGTTTGGAATATGGTGGTTGTGCAGTTGCTGTTTCAAGAGGATATCGCCGTGGACCCGCGGGAATCATTTGGCAAAGGCTGAAGATTGAAAAAAGATTGCAATATTCCCTCTAGAAAGAAGGCTTCCGTATAAAGGTATCTACAAATAATAATTAAAGCTTGACTTTTTTTGTGGAAAAAAAGTAACTTCCACCATTATTTTTATTCAACATGCCTTGTTTTAGCTCAATGAGGGTGTTACAAAGTTGGATCCGTGCTGCAAGAACTGGTTTACATGATGATACGAATTGGAATTGATCAAATAATTGTCACTTCCTAATTATCTTTTCGAGCATGCTCTTTTTTCGGGTGTGTGGAATTCCAATTAGTCGGATCAAATTTGGTTATGTAACTTTTTCCGAGTATTGAAATGAAATCCTCAACACTTTCTTTGGGCCAGCCTAGAAAAAGAAGAAAAAATAAATAAAAAGTTGAAGGGCATAAAGGATCATCGAGGGAACATCATCAACATGGAAAGCAACACGAAGCAATGAAGAGAGATGTCCCCATGATTGTCCACCGACTACTGAAAGTAATGTTGGTTTTAAGAGTGGGCATTATTAATCCATATAGCTTTCTTCATTTCAATAAGTGAAATTTGATTATAGCACCTTTGGCTTACACCCACCATAATCATGTCTGGTTTCTGTGTCAAAGACAAAAAGGGCACCTTCGAAATCCTTTGTTGGGACTAGAAGACTTGTTTTATGGGGAATATTGCTTAGCAAAAATCACAAGCATCCAAAGTCTAAAACAGGGAAATTTGTAATATATATGCCCTCGGATGCTTTAAGTTTAATCTCTCTCTCTCTCACTCTCTTCTAAAGGAACAAATTGGAATGCATTAAAAAAGAGGAACATCAAATATTGTATAAACTACTTCTAGTCCTGGCTTATTATACTATATTTTACGTCGCCAAGAGTTCCGTCTCAAGGGCTGACATTCTTGAACTTTCAGTCAATAGGACGCATTTATGAAATTCGTGACCATAATATCATAACAAATAAATGGTACCATAAACGATAGTTCTGTGGCATTTGAATGACAACAATGGATACCCAAGAAAAAAAAAGGGTCGACGGATGAGTAACACAACTCAATTCAAAAGGACTATAAAGGCCATAATTAGTCAGACTGTAAAGTGTCCTGCCTACGTATCGGGAAAAATTTTTTGACTATTCAACATCCCACAATGTTCTGTGAAAAATATTTATATATTAAAAATATTTCTATAAAAAATTATAAATATACAGTATGCGAGATGAACAGTAAATGATTTATAGCAAAATTATTGAAGAAAATATCTGAAACATTTTTAGATCAAAAAAGAAAGAAAAAAAAGTGATTGTTTCTTGTGCCTTTGTAACTTGTAGTTTAGTGCGAAAGGCAGACATGACAGTATAATTTTTCTCTAGATTTTGCCAGAGAACTGCAATAAATGGATTGTCATTTCACCTCAAACTCCCACAGCAAAACGTCGATCCCAATTCCCAAATGCAGAGACATGATAAGAGTCAACTTGAAGAAAAAGCTACTCACTGACATTTTCAACGCCACGCTTTTTACTCTGTACAGCCCGTGTACCATCTCTATTGGTGGAGGACGACGACAGCCGTTTGACCTTGCTAACCACACTTTTTGCGCAGCAGGGAGACAAGACAACAACTTTACGAGTGCCTGAGCTAGCGTTGGCTACTATGTTTATATAAACTTACGGATTATTTGGATTAAGAGAGTATTTCCATTATATCATTTTATTTAATTATTATAATTATTTTAAATTTTTATATAAAATATAATAAATAATTTAATTTTTTAAAATATTAAAATAAAAATAATATTTTATTTAACTTTCACCTTATCTCAACTCATTATTCAAATCTCTTCTTAATTTTTTTTTTTTAAATTTTCACCTTATACAACTAATTTTTAATAAAAAGTAGAGATGTAAAATAAAATAGAAAATTGATTCAACCGTTCAACTCAACTTGATTGAATCGGTGAATTTGTCCCGGTAATAGTTTTCAAAGAATTAAAGTTGATTTTTTTATATTTTTAAAAAGTGGTTTGAAATGAACTGATCCATATATATTTTTAATTTTTTATATTATATATCAAATATTTCTATATAATTTTTATATTATATGATAAACTGTTAATTAATACAATATGATAATTTAAACTTATTATTTATGTCTGTTAATATAAGTAATACTGCTATGCCCTAATTTATACCACACACTCTGTCCGTATCCCTTTTTTGCTAACCGGGCCTTGAATTTTTCCCCTTCCTTTTCTTTCTGAAAATGGATTCTTTTTCATGTATACCCCACGTGGGCTCGAAAATGTCAAAAGAAAGAAAATTAAAACCCTAGATTTCTTCTATCATTTTATACTTACGTTTTTTATTTTTTTTAATAAATCAAGTGACATCATAATATGGTGTCACGTCAAGAGGCAAAATGAATGGAATAAATTATGAAATGTAATAACATTTCTTAATTAATACAATATTTGATATAACATATAAATTTTAATTTTAAACATGAACATTAATATTAAGTTATTAAATATAAACTTACTTTTGATAAATATATATTTGGCATAATAAATTATAATATATATGTTTATAAATATATTTATACATTTGATCATATATACTCACATTTGATCAACTTATGTAGAGCAGCACGTGTAAACAATAAATCAAAAAAATCTAGACTGAAATTAGAAAAATCTAAAGTTTCATGTTTCGATAATGAATCAGTCTATATCGGTTTTTAAAATTTTAAAATCTGTATATATTGGTTCAATTTAAAAAATTGTTTAAACCCGCACCAAATTGGACTTATTACTCCCCTAATGAAAACGAGTCATGGGATTCATCTTAATAAACACGGTAAGAAACAAGATTGATTGTGTTGAATAAATAAAGTTTTTGGTCCATAATTTTTTACAAAGTCATGATATTTTTAAGTCGTTGTATAAAGCACAATATTCATATCATTTAAGAAAAATTTAACTCAACAATCCTACATCATGCACTTCTGAGGAAAAAAATAAAAAAATAAAAAATAAAGACCCACATTAGCAGGTGTGTGGTGTAAGATTGCTGAGTTGAATAATTCATCATTTAAATTGTAAGATTTGATTTATAATATTCAAAATTTAAAATTTATCTTTAAAATTAATTTATACAATGTAAGCATTTTCTACATTGACTTATAAATATAAATCTTTCATTTTCCTTTTTATAAATATAAATCTTTCTGTTAACGTTGTGTTTCGCACATCTTTAGGCGAAGCTCTATCAACTCAAGTTTTTGAAAACAGGCCATGCACAAAGTAGAAAAGATTGCGGTTTTGAGAAGGTGGCCTAATGGCTGGGGAACCTCTGATACCAAAGTTAGTAAGTATTCTTTGAGTATAGTAAATAAGTAAGAGAGTATAAGAATCAGAGATGATATTTTCATACATGAGATCTGTTATTTATACTATAGGTATGAGGAGCAACTCGTGCCTGCTTTCATGAATTCGGTGTTCCCCATACTGTTTCTTTTGTCAGAGTTTTTAAATGCGGCGTGGCTCTACAATGGCGTTATTAATGTGGCGTGTTGTCCGGGTAGCAGAACCATTAATACGGCGTGGTTCTCCAACTTCCTTCTCTCAATCTATCTTCCCTTTGGTTAGTTCGTGCATTCTTTGTTAGTAAATCAATAATTCTCCATATATCACGTATGTTATGAGGGCGGGTACTTGAGGACTGGACACTACTCAAGGGGTCTTAAATTGACGAATCACATCCCTTACAGCACCATCCATTCTACAGATCATGTACAGAGAAGTCTCATAGTGGGCTGGATTAATGACTTTGTGCTCCGGATCGGACTTGATAGGGCCTCTTGGGCCTTGTGGGGAAAATCCCCTTATACTTTCCTAATTGAAATATGTATAAAATACCAATTCTATATTTGTTGGAAATGGTTTAAATTAGCTGGTTAAACATATTTTCTGATTGAATACAACATTACAGAAATTAGATACAATTTTATCCCATAAAAAATTTGAAGTATTATAATTGAATCTATTGACCGTGAGAGGAGATAGTTTTTTTTTTTTTTTGGAAACTCGTTAAGAATAAATAAGTGACCAGTATATTTATTTTCTGATTTGGATATTTTATTCCAATAATGATATAATTATTATCAGTATTTTTATTATAATAAGGCCCTTTCTCATTTTTCTAAACAACAAACTTTGACATTAGCAAACCTATGTCGTTGAAAAGAGTTCTCGTGCTGGCACGTGAGAAGTGGAGTCTTGTCATCACATGCGATGGACCATGGTCTTCTTTTCTTTTTCATTTGCATTATGCGTCTCTGTGTGTGTGTGTGTATATATATATATATATTTAGATCCATAAGGCTTTTATGATAATTGCAAAAGTAACATACTTTTGACTATTTTGTAAACAAATTTTAGAATGGTTTCCCGGCTACAATTTAGGGGTGATTTACTGCACTAGCTTCTATGTATCTGAAAATTTCCCTCTGATAATAGGGTTCTGGTATGGTTGGTGAAAGTCCAAATCATGTCTAACACATAAGATATAGAACGTGGGTAATCGATCTGGGTTACCCCCGTCACTATGCTGATCATAAAATCCTGCAAAGCCTATATCAATCAGTGTGCTGGATAAATGAATTAATTTTGTGAATAATTTAAAATGATTTATAAATAGTAATAAAATACAGCTCTTTAACTCAGAGAAATAACCGCTGCTACTCTTTACAAAGTAATGTTCCAAAATTCAAACGGCAACACATCTTCCACCCTAAAAAGGAGAGATTTTTCTTTTCTTTAGACAACCGATTGACATTTTTGCATAATTCGTGACAATTAGTTTACTGTTTTTACTTTTCTGCTCTTTCTTTATTGGGTGGGACCGGACGAGGGGAGAGCTTTCTTGGAACTTATACGAAATCCTCAAAAGTTATGATGACATTTTGTAACTTTGCAAAGATACCCTCGACCCCATCAACGTCCAGTAATCTATTCCTCTGACTCGCATCTTCGCACTTCACGGATATATAGGAAAGATTGAAAAGAATAGATCCAAGCTCTCTCACAGTCACCTCCAATGGCCACTACCTGCACATACTCACTTATTCTCTCTCTAATCTTATCGTTCTTTATTCTTAACTCAGCTTCGTCTGAGGCAGATATCCTTTTAACCTTCAAGGCCTCCATTGAAGACTCCAAGAATGCTCTCTCTAGCTGGTCTAATGCCTCAGCTACCCATTATTGCAACTGGACTGGTATCTCCTGCGTTTCCACCCCTTCACTTTCTGTTACTTCTCTCAACCTTCAAAGCTTAAACCTTTCTGGTGAAATCTCCTCTTCAATCTGTGAGCTTCCCTATCTTTCTCACCTCAATCTTGCTGACAATGTTTTTAACAAACCCATTCCTCTTCATCTCTCTGAATGCAATACTTTGGAGACTCTGAATCTCAGTAATAATCTCATTTGGGGTCCAATCCCATCTCAGATTTCTCAGTTTAGTTCTTTGAAAGTGCTTGATCTCAGCGGAAACCATGTTGAAGGAAAGATTCCAGAAAGCATTGGCTCACTGCAGAACCTTGAAGTACTCAACTTGGGAAGCAACTTGCTTTCAGGTAGTCTACCTGCTGTTTTTGGTAACTTCACCGAGCTTCTTGTTCTTGATTTGTCTCAAAATGCATACTTGGTTAGTGAGCTTCCCAGTGACTTTGGGAAGCTCGAGAAGCTCGAGCAACTTCTTTTGCAAAGCTCTAGTTTTTATGGTGAAATCCCGGACTCTTTTGTGGGTTTGCGAAGTTTGACCATTTTGGACCTTTCCCAAAACAATCTGACCGGCGAGGTTCCTCAGACACTAGGGTCATCTCTTAAGAAACTGGTGTCTTTGGATGTTTCACAGAATATGCTTTTGGGGCCATTCCCAAATGGCATCTGTAATGAAAAAGGCCTTATAAACCTGAGTCTCCATACAAACTTCTTCAGTGGTCCCATACCCAACTCCATTAGTGGATGTATAAATCTTGAGAGGTTTCAGGTTCAGAACAATGGATTATTTGGCGATTTCCCAGACGGGTTATGGTCATTGCCCAAAATCAAGCTCATTCGAGCTGAAAACAATAGATTTTCTGGAGAAATACCTGATTCGGTATCAATGGCTGCCCAATTGGAGCAAGTTCAACTAGACAACAACAGTTTCACTAGTAGAATTCCTCAGGGACTTGGGATGGTTAAGAGCTTATACAGATTCTCTGCATCTCTTAATGGTTTATATGGTGAACTTCCTCCTAATTTTTGCGATTCACCCGTTATGAGTATTATAAATCTCTCACACAATTCTCTCTCGGGCCAAATTCCGGAGTTGAAGAAGTGCAGGAAGCTAGTTTCATTGTCTTTCGCGGACAACAGCCTTACTGGAGAAATTCCACCATCCCTTGCGGATTTACCAGTGCTAACTTACCTTGATCTTTCTGATAACAATCTCAGCGGTCCCATTCCCCAAGGGCTTCAAAACTTGAAGCTGGCCCTCTTCAATGTCTCCTTCAATCAACTATCCGGTAGAGTCCCATTCTCTTTGATTTCAGGTCTCCCGGCTTCATTTCTGGAAGGAAACCCTGAACTTTGTGGCCCAGGACTACCCAATTCTTGTTCTGATGACCAGCCAAGACACCAGACTGCTGGTCTTGCAACGTTGACATATGCTCTGATATCTGTAGCTTTTGGTCTTGGGAGTCTGATTGTGGCTGCTGGGTATTTTTTGTATCACAGACATTCCAAGCAGAGATCTCAAACGGGAAGTTGGCGTATGATCTTCTTCTATCCTCTTAGAGTCACCGAGCATGAATTAGTTATGGGAATGAATGAAAAGGGTGCAGTAGGAAGTGGTGCATTTGGTAGAGTATACATTTTAGGTTTACCGAGTGGTGAACTTGTTGCCATAAAGAAGCTTGTTAATTATGGGAGCCAATCATTCAAAAGTTTGAAGGCAGAGATTAAGACATTAGCCAAGATCAGACATAAGAACATCGTTAAAATTCTTGGTTTTTGCCGTTCTGATGATTCGATCCTTCTAATTTACGAGTTCTTGCAAAAAGGGAGTTTAGGGGATCTGATTCACAGGCCAGGTTTTGTGTTGCAGTGGGATGTGAGATTAAGAATTGCCATTGGGGTTGCTCAGGGATTAACATATCTTCAGAAGGATTATTCCCCACATTTGCTTCACAGAAATCTCAAGTCAAATAATATTCTGCTGGATGCAGATTTTGAGCCAAAACTCACAGATTTCGCACTCAACATAATTGTGGGAGAAGCCGCATTTCAGTCAACCATGGCTTCTGAAACTGCATCATCGTGTTACAATGCACCAGGTAAGAGATCTGATGAGACCTACTCAAGTTTTAATAGGTATTTTGCTACGTAACTGTAATGATTAAAAGTACTTCCACTGAAAGTCTGACCCGACTGAAGTTGAAGAATCAGCGCAGATGAGTTGTGGTTAGGAGTGAAATGCCACTGCCTAGCAGGTTCTGCCCAAAATGTGGTAATAGAGTAACTCTTGTTTTAGAGTCTTATGATACCTAGTGGCATTTGAATGTCCGAATCTCTCTCTCTCTTTCCCTCTCTCTCGTTTAACTGATTTACTATTTTCTGAACCCTGACATTGAGGGTCATGGAAAAATCACCTTTTAAATTCTTGGGTCCAGGGAATGCTTTCTATAAGTTACCTTAGAAGGAAAATGCGAAGAACTGCTAAAGTGGTTAGGCGCAATTGTTTACTGCTAAATCACCTCTAAATAAATACGCCCTTTCTGAATTAATGGTTAATTGACTCATGAAAACACCACATCACCATAGAAAAGCCATATAAATTTTTGGCAAGTATATTGAATGCTTTGTGAATACGCTATGATATTTGAGGTCCAGATGGTCTTCTTGTGTTTGTATTGCAGAATGTGGGTACAGCAAGAAGGCAACTGAGCAAATGGATGTTTACAGCTTTGGTGTTGTATTGTTAGAGCTTGTGAGTGGTCGAAAAGCCGAGCAAGCAGAACCGGCAGAATCTCTTGATATCGTGAAATGGGTGCGAAGGAAAGTTAACATTACCAATGGGGCGTACCAAGTTCTTGACCCAAACATATCAGAGTCTTCCCAACAAGAGATGCTTTCGGCTCTAGAAATCGCTATGGGTTGCACTTCTGTGATGCCAGACAAAAGGCCATCCATGTTTGAAGTTGTGAGAGCACTTCAGTCCCTCGACTCAAGGACTTCCTTTCCTTCCAATACTTCTGAAGGTCATTCAATTTCACTCTGATGGAACCGAGGACTTAACCCCTTTTATCAAGTCTTTAATGTAAAGCCAACTTGAATGTTCTCACTGTGACTTCTGATTGGGAAAAGAATATGCTGTTTTAGGCGTGCTGTTCTGTTCTGCACCAGGATTTGTGATGGAATTCTGTTTAGTAGGAAGTACAAGACTTCTGCAATGTCCTAATGGTTATGGGGTTGTGAAGAAACTTGATCCCATGGTCCAGGCACTGTATAGGTTGTGTTTATCTGAACTCAATGATTGATGGAACTATTACATTTTTAACTTCTCATAAAAAATAAAAAATAAAATTAAACTCATCTCATCTTAAAAAAGTTAAATCAAATATACAAAATATTATTATTTATTAACACGACAATTTAGAAGGAAACTTACCTTGTGAAGAACCAAACGGCTACCTCCCATATAAAGAACCAACCGCTACAACCAGATTACATTTCTCCATGAATCGTGCAACAGCCAGCCCATCTCCATTGATCATGCAACGGCTAACATCATAATTGTATTGTTATTGCTTTCCATTTCTACAACGTTACCTTATGTATCCTAGGTCTCCAATCGGTACAAACACTCATGTATTGATGTAATATGCTTAGTATATAAATAAAACAGACTCTCAAAGGCTCTCACGTGTGAAGAGGCATTTCATCGAACAACTTGTTATCACTATTTTCATGGTATCAAAATCTGTCACAAGACGAATGCGAGTTCACATTACTTTTCTTGTAATAAGAATCAGAAAAAATACTGGTTTGCACGTGAGGGAGGGTGTTAGGAACAATCTCATATTGTCTGTGGATAAAGTCTTGGACATGTTTATAAGAAATGAACAATCATCTTTTGTATAATTAGTTTTATGAGATGAGTTAGGCATATGAATTTCTTCACTATTCATAACTCAACTCATCTCAATAATCCAAACATAGCTAATATTCTCTGAACTGGAAGTTTTAAAAGCAGATGAACAATATCATGTTTTGATCAAGGAGGCAAACACTTTGGTTCTTTGAGACGGTAGTTGTCTCGTCAATTTGGAGATTAATAAACAATAGTCAGTAGGCAGTGAACAGGGCATTGCGGGCTTGTTCTATCTAATGTGCAACTTTACGGTCATGAATGTGAGATTTGTGGGATTAAATACGATCGGTTGGGAAGACTTGCAATTGAGTTTTCTTGTATGGATCCACGGATTTGGATTCTCTGTAGTTCTTAATTCTTAACCAAATTCTAAGGTCAAGAGCGGCAGAAATGTAGAGTGGACTTCACAATATTTATAATTGATTAAATGAATTTCTTGAATAATATAAAATTTTCAAAAAATGTTTTATGTTCAACTCTATGTTACGTGATTATCTTTTTTTTATTTGTTATAGGCTCTAGAATTCAATAAAAAGCGTATTTTATCTCAATTGATGAGATCAATTACTTTTTCAACTTCTAATAAAAAGTTAAACATATTTCAACTTATTTCATACCTATATGAATTCATTACTATTCACCTTTTCAATGAGACCTACACTCTTACACAAAATTCATTCAAATATTTTAACTCACTATTATAATATTATTCATAAATATCCTCAAATATTTTGAAATATGCTTAGCATCAAATGCAGCCGATCTCTATCCTGGACCCACGGTGTAGTATCATTTGGGTTTCTAGACCCTTATGTTTTGGGCTTTTGAACCTTTAAGTTGTTTACTTGACCTTTTTTTTTATTTTATTTATTTTTTAATTTTTATATCCGATTCTTATAAATAATCTAATAGAGGCAAAGGAAATGAAAGGCGATAATATATATACAACACTTTTATAATTATTTTACCATTTATTTTATAATAAATTAATATAATTATACATCATTAATTAAAAATTATTTTAGTTCTACGTAACTACTTTCTGTTTGCAACAGAATTGTAAAATAGTTAATCCAAAAAACCACTTTTTAAAAAAAAAAAAATTTAAATTTTTTATGTCAGGACCTCTCTAAGGCATTACCTTTTGAACCCATTCTTGCAGAATAAATTCCAATCTCATGCACCGCACCCTCAGAAGTTTCTCTATACAAATCTAGTTAAATCGCTAACTTTTCACTAGGAAGTGTGATTTCAAAGAATTGTTTGCACCTATGAGATGTTAAACTTCAGATCTTAAAGAGGGTGATACCTCAAGATCAAAGCCTTCACCACTTAGGCCAACTTCTTGGAATTAATCGAAAAAATCACCTCTCAAGTACCATAACATGAAACAGAATTTCTCGCAATAACAAAAGTTCGAATCTCTTATATTTTCTTTCTTTTTGAATCAAGTTTCTGGGCAAGCAAATAGAAATGGGAGTAAAATGAAAGTGTAAAGCACAAAGATCACGTCTGAAAATCGAAATCATGATTAACAACGGCCGGACAGTTACTATACCGCCTATTTTCATACAAATGGATGCGAAAATAGGGTTGTCTTTAACTCACACATAAAGTTGGCTTGGATTCTTCTTGGTCGGTCAAAAAAGCTGGATTGCTCAAAACCCCAAATGGCTTGCATATGCAGACTCTAGCATGCTAATTAATGCATGCATCTTCGTAAACCGTACATTTGTTGCCTAGAATGAGATCTGATTTTTCTTTACCAAATTACCCTTTATCATTTTCTAGAAATATCACAAGTTAAATTACCATGATCAAATGAATTTAGCTGACCACTAAATTGAACAGAAAATCACTAAGCTTGTATATTAATTAAGAACATTTACGATTTATTTAAGTACTTGTAAAGTTTGACACGTGTATATTTATGTAGGCCCCACCTTTTAGCATGACCTAAAGGACATGAATCTAGAATTGAATACTGAAATCTATATATGGTCAACAAAATCCCCCTCAATTAATCACTCAGGATTGTTATTTAAACCACCAAGCAATTATGTTTAGCATTAATTGTTCTAAACCTTGCTTTTGTTTTTGCTTGGGCGGAAGCAGCGATGTCATGCAAAGTATTTGGGGTATAGGGGCATCATTATTATTGTCAGTGTTTGGAGATTCTGAAGTTTAATATATATATATATATATATTAGCGTTAGTGAATGAGATCATATAGAGAGTGAAAGGGAATTAATAGCTAGCAGGCCAGTTGCTTGAAGGATCAGTTCCATCCGGGTTTGCTTACTTTTGATCAATTCCAGAACTTCTTGATCATCTTCTTTGCAACCTTTGATTGTCATCATATACTATTACCACCAAGCTAGAATGATGATATGCAAGTTCATTCAGAAGAAAAACAAGTCTTCAGGTTCTTAGCTAGGGAGTTGAAGGCCGTTTGGTTTGATGAAGAGAGGTCAAAGCCTAGCTAGAATCATAGCCTAGAATCGATTTATCTCTCATTCCTCAGAAGGAACAGTAAGGTATAGTACAACATTTATGTTAATTAATACGATGATATATATATGTTTCTTGGGTTTCATCAGATCATAAATTCTCTCTACTTTATCATGATGTTTCTCTTGTCAAAAACATAATTTTACAGACAATTCAAAATGTACTCAGAGCTAGCAATGCTAAATATGATTATACAACATAATTTCTCTCCCTCGATCTCCTGAAAAAAACTGTTAATGGTTCTACTTTTGTTCGGAGTCGATGCATGCGTGTGTGTGTGTGTAGAAGCATGCTTAATTGATAATTGTGGCTGAATGCTCATTCTCTTTCTCCTCTCATCTAGTACTTTTCCTTCCTAGTGTGACTATTTCTTGGCCGATCCCAATTATATAAGTAGAGCTGGTTAAAAAAAAAAAAAAAAGGTGGAATTGGGGATTATCTTAGTTCTTTGTCATGCACATCTTGTTGTTCTTTAATTTGTATATTCAAGTAATAAAAAAGATGAAACTTTTGTATGAAATCAAAGGGAGAGAATTAATAATCTTAGTTGAGAGACGAAAAAGCTATATATGAGCCTTTTGGTTTCTTGCCTTTTAGGTAATTGAAGTGTTAGACATGAGTAGATTGCGACCATCCGAGGAGATTATAGAATTTCACAACATTTACTCAATTCTTATTTCCTACATTAACATAATCCTCGAATTCCATGCATGCATGTAATATGGGAAATTAAACATGTTTTAAATGTTTGATTGAATTAAGTATGGTTATAGTAAGACCACTTCCGATATCCTTCTTAACAATAAAAACGGTTTTTTTCAACTAATTTTTCGCGACCAAAAGACTATTCGCCACCAATTTTATAGTGAGCTTCTTACTCATTAAATAAAAAGTACACGTACTTGTGATTACTAAACAGCAAGAGAACGGTTTGTAGTTTTTAAAAGACACTACAACCGTTTGGCCGGTTTCTATCCAATCATATCTAAATTCTTATTAGTTCAATCATGAGATAATTATGAAATATGTCGAGCGATGAAATGTTCGAGAAACAAGGCCACACCTTGTCGGAGACGTGTAAACTTATATCAATTGGAGAAATACTTTATACACAGATGGATTATACGGGATTTGCATGGGAACGTCGTAAATTTTTTACGTTCCCATGCAAATCCCGTGCACGTACATCCCCACGCGCGCGTGGATGTATCAATTAGTTAAATTCAAAGTGTAAACCTTTAACAAACTGATTGGTGTGGTAAACCATTACCCTTATTGTGCTAATTTCCTTTAATCAAAATGATTTGGTATGAATAAACAAATGGAGAAACTTTGGCATACATAGAAGGAAATGAAAATAAAAATCAATCTCTGTCGAGAAACAAATTATCACGAATTCTGATCATACATTGTTAAACTTCTTGTTTTTGCAGGATATTTTTCTCACTTGATCCCATATATCAAGCTAGCGATTGAAGATGAATATTGGATCAATGCACTCAGATGAGGATGACTTCTACCTTCCCCTCTGGCCGACTTCTTCTACTACTTTATCAGCTCCTTCGTTTACTTCTCAGTCTGGCAACTCTGGTACAATAGGGCTCTTTAATGAATTGATTACAGCTGACTCAAGCTTCCAAACCCTAGTCGACGTTCCATCTCTACCAATGCATTCGCAATATTATACTACTACCGAGGTTCATGCAGAGGATTTTAATTTTCTAAAAAACGTTTCTGAATTAGATCCTCAACTTCCGATGCCTGGATTATCCGACGAGTACCCATCTTTATGGCCTGAAGTTCCACCGACACTTCGCCAATATTACATACAGGAAATACCTAACGAAAATCCCCATGAAACCCGGCCTGACTTTTCATTTTCAACTTATACATTTCCGGAGGGAAATGTTGAGGGTTGGATGGGTACTGAAGAAAATATTAATGGAGCTACAAATAGTCTCAGCAATATTGTTGAAGGGAACCCTGGGGCTAGGTTAATGGAGTCTGGCTAGCCATCACTTTTTCCTTATGCATGATTTATTTAATTACATATTTATTTATTTTGGGACTTTTCTCCAATATTTACTAATTAAATAAACAAATTAACCATTGTTGACAGTTCCCATAATGGTATTGGTGGATCAGAGAATCATGCAGGCAGTAATCAAATTGGCAAAACATCACAGCTTCCTGATAATCATGTCGATCGTCGTAGGGGATTCCGTAAAAAGCCCAAGCGCTCACTGGGTGAGAGAGGCTCAATCTACAGAGGAGTTAGTAGGTCTGTTTATGTATTGATTTTCTGATTACATATATAAAAACTTCATATATATAATAAGTTGATCATGATCGAATGAATTTGATCGAACAGATACACTGGACGTTTTGAAGCATTTCTGTGGGATAACACTAACCCAGGAGAGAAACCAAAGACAGGTTGCCATTGTTGCTAAAGAAGATATATATATTATTTATCAATTATTCTAATTTACTTTGATTTAATAGCATTTAATTTGTTCATGTTCTGTATAATAAGATTCACTTCTTATATTACCTACTGACCTTTTTTTCCCGTTTGTTTTTCCTTCTACTTTTTCTTCCGATCGAGCACTACTCTTGCAGTTTATGTTGGTAAGTAAATCTTCTAATTATTAATTAGATTTTAGTTTTTGGGTCCTGAAAGTAAATCAATCACTCACAAGATCTCACTATTTACGTGGTAATTAATTTGTCGGCTCTATATATCCTGTATACATAAACAAAACGATTTAAAGAGTTTATATAAGCATGATCACAAATTTTTATTTGAAATAATTCTTCTTTAATTTAATTTGGCAGGTGGTTTTGATAACGAAAAGGAAGCGGCTAGGGCTTATGATTTGGCTGCTCTCAAGTTATGGGGCGAGGCTGCACCAATAAATTTTTCTGTATGTTGATGATCTAATTAATCAATCAACCCACCACATATATATATAGTATGTATGTATTAATTTATATTTTCCTTTTAATAATTAATTGGCTGTGCATATTAATGTCATAGCTGAGTGACTACAAGAAGGAAATGGAGGAGATGCAGCACATGACAAAGAAAGAATATTTGCTCAGCATTAGAAGGTGAGAGAGACTAATTTTAATCAATAAAAGTGCGATCGAGCGACTTGGAGTTAATTAGATCGAGAAGGAATTTATCACAACACCAAGAGAAAAATAACCTTTTCATCTTTTCTTTCCAGCCTCTCGCCGATTCTATGTATTACATATTCATATAACACACACACACACACACAAGTGAAGGAATTAATGAATTCAAACTAAGCATATATAAAAGTATAGAGCATAGAGATCACATGATGCTTGCCTGATCATTAGCTGATCACTAGCTAGATCAACATCTGATTTTCAGCATCAGGGCTTAAGGCTTTCACGCCATCTTGGTTGATTATTTTTACATATAGCTTAAACAGACAATGTTCTTTTTGTATTTCAGAAAGAGTAGAGGCTTCTCCAAGGGAATCTCAAGTTACCGTGGAGTTTCAAGGTATCGTAGATTATTCATAATCCTCTGATCTCTTCCTCTCTCTATGATCTCTCTCATGGCCAAACATTGGGAACAGGAACTCCGACTATAAGAAATGGCAAGCCAGGCTAGGCAAAGGTAGAGGAATGAGAAGCATTTATATTGGAACATTTGGTGAGTCCTTGTATATGATTGATCATCAGTTCTGATCATTTGATAAAATCATGATTAATATAATATATATATATATATGATCAAATTAACATTGTTCATGTCGGTGTTTAGTACTATATATATTAAGGTTCGAATCCTTCATTTCATTATTGTTATAATCTATTAATGTTACTTTTACCTGAATTTTTTTAACCTGAAATTAAATTGCAATATTGTACTATATATATATATATCATTAATTCCTTTTGTTAGCTCTGAGAACTAACCATCTTATATTAATTTGAAGGTGCATCCAAACTTGTCTAATACCTCCATGCATGTGTGTATTAAAAAAAACAGAAACTGAAGAGGAAGCTGCCAGAGCTTATGATGTTGCAGCCATAAGAATGAAAGGACTGAAAGCTATCACCAATTTTGAACTGAGCAACTACGATGTCAATGGCATACTTGCATGCGAAAAGCTTCCGATCGGCAAGGGCGCTTCGAAGGTGTTAAAGAAGACTTCAGTGGATGATTTTCTTTTTACGAAAAGAAACACCGGAAAGGCCCCCACATTGTCCTTGCAGTTAGAAAACCCAAGCAGCTCTCAGCCCAACTTACAACAGCAATCATTTGAACAGTCTAATACGTTGGCAACGGCCCCAAACAACCAGATTTCTCCTTACTTTGATCAGCAGAACTGCAATAATGCCAACCAAGTTTTTCATCAGAACCTTAGCTCCTCCTGTCAGCTTTATACCACTCAGGAATTGACTCAAATTGGTGGAGGGGAGACATCCGGTGGAAATCTGAGTGAGAGCTCCAATTTGGTGTTTCCCTGTAATGGGGTTTGGGGGGAGCACAGCTTGACAATGATGGAGACTAATGAGCTGATGGAAAACAGTGGAATATTGCCGAGCTGGAATCAGCCAATTCAGCCATCTGATCACTCTCAGTTCCATCAAAGTTATGAACATACCAGCCAACTCCTACAGCCCCAAATCCTCAGCTTACCATTTCTTGGCCACAAAAACCCTAACTTTCTGACAAATCCTGATTTCCTTCACGGGTCAATCAGTGCTGCAAGTGGCTTGGAGAGGAATGGGACTTATATGGGTGGCAACCTTAATGGAGGGTTTCCGGGAGAGAATCATGGTGTGCTGGATGGAAATTCAACGGTGACAAACACTGGCGATTACTCTGATCTTGGGATATCTTGGGGGGGAATTCAACAAGTGGAGGAATTAGATCAGACGTTTCAGACACTACAACAGAACCAAATGTTTCAGTTTCATCAGGATGCAGGAAATGATATTAACGGCCTACTCCAGGATCAGAATCCTGACCCTTCCCATTCTCGTGAAATCCAAAACCTTGAGTACTACTCTCAAACAAACCCTAATTATAACTTCCTGTATGGGTGCTTGACTGGTGTTGATCAAATGAAGGTCGGAACAAATGTAAACTTCAGTAGCTCATGTGTACGAGGACTTGCAGGTAGTCGCTGGTTTCCAGAGGAAAGTTTGATGGCGAAGGAGACCGCGGAGAAGATGAATTCCAATGCTGATGCCAGTAATGGTGGGCTTCGTATTCATGAAACACCAATATTTATGGAGGGCTACCCTGCACCGCGAAGCTTAGTCGAGAAAGGAGATCAATTGAGATCAGACTTTGGGCTGGACATGAGATCAGACTTTGGAATTGATTCCTTCGAGCTGGATGGAAGTACTTTTCTTGACGAGCTGATCTCCTCTTTCTAACGCATGGAAGGCTTGACTGCATGTGCTAGACAAAATCTAATATTAGTATAACTAATTGCAAGTAAATTGTCTGTGTAAATCCAGGTAACTTAGATATATATATATATATATATATATATATATATAGTTGTTAGTTATGGTCGAGGTCAGTGATGAAGTCATCAAATCAAAGGATTGCAGATGGCGCATAATCAAAAAATAAAAAAAAAAAAAAACTTGTACTTGTATATGCATGCATGTGGACGGTATATTATTATATATCATGTATATTATATATATATAAATATATATATTTATTTATTTATGGGTTTGAGTTTGCAAGCTTTATGCAAAAACCTCTCCGAGTCTCTGGTTTTATTTATTTATTCCTTGAGTTTGAAACATTTTACAATATTTAGCTCTCCTCGTTGAACTCTTATTAAATTTACTAATTGCTCCATTGCCATGTTGACGTGGCATTAAATAAATTAGAACATGATACAAAAATGTTAATTGCGTCAACCATGCACCTTATTAAAAAAATATAAAACTAATTCAGGTTAAATGTAAATTCAGCCCCTAAATTTTCATACATTTGTAAATAACTCATTTTTTTCAATTGGATGGTACCATTACTTTTATTTTTATTTTTATTTTTAGAAAGGAGGAAAATCAAAATCTGAAAACAGTACGTACGTAGTGGCTACATCCAAGAAACACCATGGGGACCGATAACAAGTGTAGAAAAGGGATCGAAATGCCACTCTCACCTTGCCGAAAAGAAAATCACTTAATTGTTAAGGAAGTATTTTTAAATAAATTTATAAATTTTAAATATTTAAAGGGATTTAAAAAATATTTGAAAAAAAAAAACCGAAAAAAAAATATAAGCGCCTCAGTACAAAAATGCGGTAGGGCCACCGGTAGGGCCCTCGGTGGCCCTAGCACCACCAGTGTAGAAAAAGAAACTACGCCCATTTTACCAAGTGTAAATGCAAAAAGCCCATTGATTTCCCATGCAGTTTTAACATTTTAATAGTTGGGTTTGACACTTTTTGCAATGAAGTGTACGAGTAAATACTCCTACTGTTTCTATTCTTCGCTTCAAATGTATACTCGTTCTATTTATCTTCTCTTCTTCTATGTTTTTGCACTTACCTAAACCTTATTGCTATTTTCTTCTATTTATTGGCACTTATCTAAGACGTAACACCCTAGTAGCCAGACGATTCCCTTTTATAACCTTAACCACTTAAAGAGACACAGCAAATTACTGTTCACAGGCACCATTCAAAGCCCTAGAACAGCCCGACTCTTGGCTTCCTTCTCCTTATTGTTACCCCAGCTCCTGGACCTTTTGTTGCGTCTTTCTGAACACTAAACCCACCCTAACAATTTACCACCATCAATGTTAGCATCAAAGCCAAGTCTGAAACATGTCTACATGGCATTCAAAATTGATCGCATGATCTACAAAGTTGAAACCCTCAAACCAATGATGCGTGTGACGTCCAGTGTGCAAGAAGAAACTTCTATGATCAAGAGAGCAAAGAAAATCAAGGAGATAAACAAGTAGATGAGTGGGAAAATACTCCTCATAAATAGCACTTTGGGGCTCCCCGAGACCATGAATTACCCCCAAGATCCAATGTTTGGTTGGACTAGGAATCTATCTTGAAATGCACAACAACATGGACACAACAAGATACCCCCAAAGATATCACAAAAAGATTTCCTCTGTCATAAGTGAGGGTTATTAATAAAATTTGGGATACCGTTTTCTTTAAAAAATATATATATCACAAAAAGAAAAAGATGGAAGTTCCCAACTTTAGCAAAAGGGAAACCTATAAAAAACAAAAAGAAAAAAAGAACTCGAGTGAAAGGGAAATCCGTATGACTCTACCAAATGGGAAATCCTTATGGTGTTTCTCATTGCATCATATGATGGACGATCGGAGTGAGAGATGAAAATTGTAAGCTGGGCAAAAAGTGTGGTGGCCTGGTATGGAGTGAGATATAAGTTGATTAGGACAACCCCAAACCCTCACCCCATTCCCCCTTCCCTTATTTTCTTCTATTTTTTCAACCTATCTAAGCATTACTTTTTTATATATATAGATACTTACCTAAGCATTAAACTCCCTAATCAGTTCTGAAACTTAAAAGAGCCAAGCATTGATCCAAAAGCCCTAGCACTGTTGAATACTAATTTGGTTGAAGCTTCAATCCTCAAAATCATAAAATTCCACTACGCTTCCGATTCCGACGCCCATGGTGGCCCACTCTATCGACACTGATCCGGTAATAGCCATTTCCCTTTTGACAACTTCATTCATCTTTCAGTATTTACTATTTAACGAGTTAAAACTATGCTCATACACAGTACTAAGACATTGTAATCTAACCTATAGGTCACCCCCTCCGCGACTGAACTCATGACGTGATCCCTGCTCTGCTACTAATTGCTAAAGACCTAACCTTTGATCCAAAAGCCCTAAAATTGTTGGACACTAATTTGGTTAAACCTTTAACCGACCTTAACAATAATCCCCCTTTATATCATTAAAGGCTATCCACCAAGTCTTACCATTTTCGTCTTTCCCCTTTCAACCCTTCAGAACTAAACCTGCAAAGAGAGACAACCAGCCACCAAAACACAGTTCATAGCCTCAGAGCAGCTCCTGACTTTGGCTTCCTGCCTTCTCGTCCTTAATTGTTACCCCAAAATCCAAAACTTATGTTCGATCTTTCCAAACACAAAACCTTAAAACTTTACCAACCCTTCGGCCACCAATAAATTAGCTACAATTATATAGCATAGCACTATGGCTCTAACTCATCATTCATATCTACACCACCACTGTTACATATCCAAAGTAAAAACACTACAACCTTGCCCAGAAATCATTGCATAGATTGTCATAACTCATGTTGCAAGCCCATACCCTGGCACTGAAAATAGTGAAACTTTTTTCAGAAACCCAATCTCAAATTACCAATTGAAGCCAAAAGTCATCAGTTAACCAACTAATCCCCCAGAGGTGTTAAAATCAAACCAAATTCCTCGTCAACAAAATTGAAAACGTCCAAGATAGAAAATTGAGACTTATAACCTATCTGTAACGTGGCTTTGGTCAGAATATCCAAAATAAGCAGTAAAGACTCGTAAACCGAGCTACAGAAATAGCCCAATTAAACGGTAAAATTCGAAAAAAACATTTATTCAACTACATACTATCATATGAACAACAACAGAAAGAGCTACGGGTCATCCCCGACCCCAATATTTAAACAAAAAATAAAATCGTCGTCGTCTTCGTCGTCATCATCATTTCATGAAAACTCAGAAAAAGGAAGAAATAAAGGGTGGTTCCGAATTGACCATACCACCAAATGATCCGATACTCATTCGGAATCTGCGGAACCGGAAGCAGAGGATTCTATCTGGAGGCGCTCGAGGGCCTTCTGGTGGGCCCAGGTCTCGATGGTGAGATCCGGCTTGGCGTTGAGGCCGACGCCGAGGATCACGATGGTGAGGAAGCTGGTGATGTAGCAGGGTAGCTCCCAGTCCTCCCAGTTGCGGGACTGCCCAGGGGGAGGAGGGGGTCGGTTGAAGAGGTACCCCTTGGGCCGGTCCTCGTGGCCCGGGCTGGTCCACCTGCCCTGCCCCGTCGTGGCGGGGCCACCCCTGGTGCGCAGGGAGCCAAGAAGACGGTGGCGCAGCATCCTGGAGGCTCCGGCTATGGGAGTGGGAGAGGGCATAGTGTGTATATTTGTCCCTTTAGGTTTAGGAGTGTATACCGACTCTCCAAACCTGATAAGAATTTTAGAACAAAAAATCTCCGTCCTAATATTCATATAATCTCACACACTATATTTTTATATTTTTATTTTTTTTTTATCAAATATTTCTTATATAAATAATAAATAAAAATTTGAAATAATTTTTTAAAAAAATAAAAATAAAAATTTTAAAAAATATATTGAAAAATATAAAATTTAAAAAAAATATGAAATATAAAATATGATAAAGATTTTGTAGCAAAACTCATTTTAGAAAGACACGAGCAGGCAAAGTGGTGGAGTGGAGCCCCTTTGCTCTGTTTTTAATTCTTATGCTTTCCTTTTGGGCCACTGAGTGGGACCGGCCCAAATAGTTAACTTTTTCACGAAAGCTATCCGGGTATGTTATCTAAGCCCAGTCCATATGTCTTTTTCTTTTTTTAGGACCAGTCCATACGTCTTGAGCATGACTTGCTTTGGTTTATTTTTTTAATTAGCGTTCAGGTGACATACCAAATCAAGTTTTCCTTATAAATTATAATGTAAAATTAGAGATTTGAAGATAAAAAGATAGGAAAATGAGCGTGGCTACCAAAAATTCTCACTAACTTTTTTTTGTTTGATAATTAAGAAAGTATTATTTTTAATTTTTTTTAAAAATATTGAAGAAAATTTAAAACATGTTTAAAAAATAAAAAAATTACACAGTCGGTGGCCATTCTCTATACCAGCTTGCACTGAAAATCATTTTAGAAGAGTGGGGGTATTTTATGTCGTTGGAATTTAGGTAGGTTTGGATAAACAATTTTGATGAAATGAGATGAGATATTTTGTTGAAAATTAAATACAATATTGTTAAATATAATTTTTTAGTATTATTTTTATTTTGAGATTTAAAAAAATTGAATTGTTTATCATATTTTTGTATAAAGATTTAAAAAATTTTTAATGATAAGATGAGATGAGATGTTTTGTATATCCAAACCCATCAGTGTCCGTGATATAAAACGTTTGACATTGTTAGACTTCTAATGACTTAAGATTATCTAATACTGTTAGGCTTCTAATGATTGCTTAAGGTTGGAATAACGTCAACCAGAGAAATGATTTCCTATTAAAACTCTTACTTTGATGGGAAGTTGAATCGCAATTGAAGAAAAACACCGGTTCTCTCTACCTTATAAATATATGCATTTGTAAAGTTATATTTAAAATTGAAAAATGGTTAAGTGAGAGAAATCGTTTTTACGTTATTTTCAGCTTTAAAGTAAAGAAGAGTTGTGGCTATAGATTCCGGTACGTTTTTTATACATATTTTTATTTAGTGAAAATCATGATACTCTATAATTGGGTAAAGAATTCTATATAGGAAAATAATTTATCTACAATATATTCTACAATAATATATTAAAGTGGTGGGTATTTTGATAAAATGCTATATAAAAGTAATAACATTTTATCAAAATATCATCATTTTAACACATTATTATAAAATATATTGTAGATATATCATTACTCTTCTATATGTAGGCCAAAACTCAACAAGACTCGGAGAACCCATGTCCGGTTTCTTGTTGTCCAACAAATTACTCCGTGTCAGAAACCAAGCGACATCGGTCTATGGTTCCCCAATTTTCTGTAATAGCAGCATGCCCTTTGTCCATAAGTCCAGACTTTAGTTGTTTGTTCATCTCAGATTCTCAGCAGCATTCAATTAAGAGCCGAATTACTTGTGTTTCATCCTCACGGGCAATTAGGTTATTTCCCATCAAGAGTCTTCACGACTCACCAGTAATTAACATTAAGAAATTTCCTTGGTCTTTTATATCATCGATATGATATTAACATTAGAAGTCCTACGGTTATTTCTTTCATAGATTAAGGAAAATTCTATATATCATACTACCATCCTACTTTCATTCTACTAAATATGATGTGGCATATTTATCATTATTAAATGATCATTATTAAATGATCATTATTGCATGCTTCTTTATTATCTAATGGTAATGAATGTGTCACATACTATTTAATAAGATCAAAATAGAATGAGAGTGTGGTGTATAGCATTACTTAATTATTTATTTTATTTTGTATAAAAATTTAAAAAAATTATAATGATTAGATTAGAAGAGTTATAATAATTAGACATTTTTTTGTTGTAGGTACCACTAAGACATTATTTCAATTATAATACAACCAGAAAATTATTTATCATCATTGAAACAAATTGAATTACATTTAGACTCAGTTTAGATTAAGAAACACTCTTAACCCATCTCATCTCATCATTACAATTTTTACAAATTCTTATATAAAATATAATAAACAATTCAACTTTTTCAAATCTCAAAACAATAATAATATAAAAAAATAATATTCTAACAATATCTTATTCAATTTTTAACATTCATCTCATCTCATTTTATCTCATCTCATCTCATATCAACTCACTATCTAAACATAACCTTAGAATATAATAAATGAACCAGGAGAATCACAAATTAAGTCAAATGGGAACAGATTCTTTTAGGATTTATGAAATCACACACCAACTAGCTTCTTCCACATATAGGTCGGATCTAATAAAAGCTTGAATTTTCACGACAGGTATCCTCTTGCAAGTTTATATCGATTTCTTTCTCAAAAACTCTTGACAACCTCCTACTATTTACCCACACTCCACACTACATCTTTTTTTTTTTAATTTTTTTAATTTTTTTTATCAAATATTTTTTATATGAATAGTGAATAAAAAATTTGAAATATTTCAAAAATAATAATTTCAAAAATAATTTTTAAAAAAATTAAAAAATATTAAAGAATATGGAGTGTGGAGTGTGGATGAATAGTAAGAGGTTGTGTAGTAAAACCCTTTTCTTTATTTTTAAATTAAAAATCAGATTTTTACGTATATTAACCAATAATCTTGCATTGAACATAAAATGGAGAACTCAACTTGCTTGTCCCAAAAATCAATCTTCAAATCTGAGAACTCATTTTTATTTTGAAATCAAGTTAGAACTCAAAATTGATGCCAAAAGAAAATCATACATGAGACCATATTTTCGATCATTGTATTTTTGTCTCTCATATTGTAGTTGGAAATAAAAAAGACAGAAAAATGTATAATAAAAGTCCTTAATTTATGAGAAACATAGATGCTTTTTTTGGGTAAAACAACCATTAATCAGGGGTAAAATAATTTTGTCAAGTGCAAAAGAAAAGATTTGTGTGAATGAGTAAAAAACCAATAAGAAAATGAATTATTAAGCACTATAAAAATTGGATTGGATGGATAATTAACTTAATTGAAAATTGGGCATTTCACAGGCACAGCAAAATCATGTGGAGAGAAAAAAAAGAAAAAACCAATGAAAGCGCTTATTTCCATGACAGAACTGTTTCGTCCACATTGGCTAGATATGGCCCGTGATTTCAGCAACCTGCTCTACTGGCAAGACAATTTTCTGAAATACTAACCAAAAAAGAGAAAGAAAGGGAAAAAGGAAAGAGAATGTGTCGGAAATACTTACCCAAAAAGTGTAGGAAATGGCTAACAGCATATTATTCGGCTGCAGGCAGTGCTTAGCACAAGGACTAAGGAGTGTCTTAAAAGAGAGAGAGAGCCTCCAGGCCGGTTCGGTGTCGGTCCGGTGTTTCTCCTCATTTGACACTCGCAAGTCACAAGCTGTAACGTAGGAGTTGTAGAAAAACACAATTTACACTCGTACACAGGTGAACATTTTTTTTTTACAGCTCTTTCCCCCTCTCTCTCCCTCCCTCCCCCACCCCGTCACTTGCTCTGCCCCCACTCTCCGTTGCTCTCTTTCTCTCCCTCTAGAATACGATATGTGGCCACCGTTAGTTGCCGCGTTTCTGTCTGCATTTCTGAACAAGCGCAGCTTCACGTTTAAATCTACCAACACGCACACAAACACAGGTTCAACTTCACGTTTAAATTTAGATTGTTCTAACTGAACAAGTGCACTATATCATCCTTCTCATGAGGTCAAAACTCAAGGAATTTAATATATGATGAAGGGGAAAAAAAAGGAGTTTCGTCACTAAATTCGGCAATCAAATGTAAATAAGTTCTTGATATGGGCAGGGTAGAACAAATTAAACAAAATGATCCTCAAACATTAAACATATGACTCCTACAAGAATTAGATAATAGAAACTGGCATAAAGAAAGATTTTAACCATAGAAGGAAGAAAACAACTTACGGATCAAGTGGGTTCCAAATCGAACTCTCTTGAAGGAGATGAGTTCAACAAAAGACGGGAGAGAGGTTTCAAACGACGGGACAAAGGAAAAAGAAGATAGGTTAGAAGATGGGATATGTCGAGAAGGGATCTATGGGATCTTCTGTCGAGATGGAATCTCTTAAAAGAGACGAATATGGATTCGAAGATAGGATATGTCGAGATGGAATATGTTGAAGAAGACGAAGATGGGATCTATGGGATCTGTCGAGATGGGTAAAATTTAAGGAGACGAACATGGGTTCGAGGGAGAGCTTCCGGGAGAAGAGGGAAGAAAGAAGGAAGAAGAGAGGGAGAATGGATGTGCACCCACCGTAAGTTCATTAAGTCCACCATCTGTTACAATTTTATTGGCGGGTGTAAAAGTGGAGTGAACACCCGACCGGTTTTAAGTTTTTCTCAAAAAGAAATGCAGATAGATTGTCGGGACAAAACAAAATGTTGAAAGAAGCTGCCTTCCATAATAGTTAAAAGCAACAAAAACAGAGGTTCGTTGGATGGTTTTACAACACGAATCAATCAATCATCTTAAGAACCAAGTATTAGATTGAATGACCCTTTTGGAAGTTAGTATACTATACTATATTATATATTATATATATATATAGTAAGATATAATTAATATATCAGAATAGCATTCTAACTTTAATCCTCTCTGGTAGAGCGAAATCAAACCTAGGTTTCCAGCTGACTCTTTGACAAATAGAAGACAGGAAAACCCAAGGTGAATGTTGTTGAGACCTTCTCTGTTCTTCTTGCTAACAGCTAATACTATATCGGATCTATACAGTGATACACTATTAAGCTACAGGTAGTAGGACATTGCTATGCCTTCACAGCTCCATCTTCAACTGATTTGAGTGCAGAGACGCTGCAACATGGTAGATACTTCATATTAGTTAACATAGCTCTTTGTGAGATTAAAACAGAATATGCTTCCATTTTTGTCTACAAAGTAGCCTTACCTGATGATTTAAGAACATGGTAAGGAAGAAGGAATGATGCGAAAGCTAAAAATCCAATATACTCCATCATTTCTCTATGTCATGCTTTAAATCAAATAGAGTATTGGGTAAATGGCCCTATGTTTTTTGTCATTCTAATCTATGCAATAACATTTCTGTATTCCCATGCTATCCAAATTAAATGGTTATTGAATGATTGTACATGCTAATCCTTTTGCTGAAGTGCTCATTGAATTGTTTTCGCGACATCAGTTTTGGAGGGATACTATGCAGTAGGGGCCTGATTAAGCTGAACTCTAATCTACCTGAATTTGCTGAGTCATAACTCAAAAGGGAGTTCTCTGGCGTAATGAAAGTATGGCTGTCTTCTTCCCTCCCCCAAAGTGGTTGTTGAAGTGCATCAAAATGCCACTGCTGTTGATAGTGCTGTCTGCTTCCATTGAATGGGATTTCTGGACACACTAGGGGAGCAACCATGCTGGGGAAGTTACTGTCCACTAAAGATCCACTCTGGAGAGGAGAAATTGTTAGTAGCATAGGATGAGCATAAAGCTACGATGCTAAATTAAAGGAAGTGCTTGATCCGAAAATTAGGGAAGTTTTCTCAAAAGTAACAAGTATCAGTACTCTATATTGACTGAGGGAAGTTGGGACCCTATATATAACAATGAGAAAGGTCAATAATTTTAAATATCAACCAATGATCCAAAACTAAGCCTCTGAGACTTGTACAATAATACTCAAGACCATTCATGGTTTAGGCATTCCAGTAGTGAAAAGGGCAAGCTGGTAATATGAGTTCCTCAATGGGTACCGCATGATCTGGTGAAACTACATGAATCGCAGATTGGTTAATTGGGTAGCATCTACCCACCACATCAGTGTTGAGAAATCAGGCTACAGATTCAGAATTACGGGAGTCCCACAAACCAACTGAATAGATAAAGATAGATTGGCAACTGGTAACTGTTTTGATAAACCACAATCTAATGAATAATTGAAGATGTGAATTGAGACAGATGGGATAAAGAATGGGTGGACCAACTGTTCTCATACATACTAATGGTGGAAAACAGACTTTTAAGCACCTGGGTGGGAGTTTGTAAGGAGCAATATCTGGATCAAACTACATCTGTTTCCCATTTCACCTACTACATAAAGTGCACTCATTGCCAATCCACACTGGCGTTGATAAGAAGATCAACAACACCAAAATAATGAAGAATATGATGTCTAGAAGCTCTCTAGAGGAAAATGGTTCTTGATGAAACAAGGTGCAGATAAAGAATTCTGGGTTTGTACAGGTAGATGTAATCGAAACAACTGCCCGGCAGAAAAACTAAATTGTTAATCAAATTTGCAGAGAATTCTTATATTTGTTCTGTTTCTATAAGGAAAAAAAGAAGAAGTGATAAAGATAAAGTATTGTGTATGCTTACTTCTGTAGCAAATAAACCTTCAAGGTTGTAATCAACTCCTGGGTTGACTGCCGCAAGTCTCATTGATAAGAACTGAAACAAAGAACTATCTAATTAAAAGAAGATCAAAGCTTTTTGGGGTTCTTAGAAAAAAGGTTTATTATTTACAAAAAGAAAAGGGCAGAATATCAATCAACCCAATAGAGTATCATTCAAACAATATTACTTTGACCAAAAAAATTATTACCATACAGATACAAGACCATTATAGTTTGTTCAGCTCCACAGGAGCTGAATTTAATCTTGCGTTGTTTGTTCTGCCTTTCACTTGCCTGATTAACTCCAGGTTGAAAAGAACAGAAATAGAATATATAGAAATATATCTAAATTAATAATCTACACATTCTAAGTTTCAAGCCTCAAAATTCTCTAAGTAGATGGCTGAATCTGCCAAAGATCTATGCAACCTACCTCTCTAATTAATTAAAAAAAGATCCATATTATCAGCTGCAAGACATCCAGCATCCTTTTCTTTTTTTTCTTTTTTCTTCTCATTTTTTAGTGAAGTGAACATGGTAAGAAAAAGACATCAGAACTCTTCTTCTTGCTTTTCTTTCTTCTTCTTTTTTTTTTCTTGGACAAAAGGAATCCAATTAATTCATATATTCCCGTATTATGTCATGTTAGTTTCAGGGCAAGTATTAGCATAAGGGGCCCAGCTATAGGTTGAGTCCCACATCCTCCACCATCTTCCACTACTCCATCTAAAGGTGCTGAAAGACCCATCTTTCCAGCCTTATCCACAAAATTATCTCGAAAAAGTTTCTTTCAAGTTTAAATCTTGATAGCATTGTCAAAAACTTCAAGCGCATTTGATGTGCAACTCTGACCTCAACGTGACGTTGTAGGGACTGTACATGGTTGATGATTTCATCCAGAACCAATGCTGTGCCAGAAATCTGCATAGCAAATGTCTTTTTCGGTAAGCAACTTTCTTGGTGAAAAGTATAGCTATTTCAAAGCAATTTTCTAATTGCTTAAAACTACTGTGCAGAGAATGCATGACTCGAACTTTTCAATTCCTGTGTCACAATGAGATGAAACATAGCACGTGGTTACTGGCAGATTTTTGTTACAATGAATTTGGTTAGCTCCTTACGTAGAAAAAGATAACATCTTTCTTAACCAGGGAACTATTAACTTTACTCATTCTTCAAACCATTGGCTGATCATAAGAAACATACAATGAAAACATGCAAAAGATGTATGCAAAACCTTTTTAGGATGACCATAATAAAGCCTTCTTATCGATCTCCAGTCATGGATGCATCCGATAAACTGAAGGAAAAACTCATCTTAAGCATGATAGTGCCACTACTTTGGCATTTCCCTAATAACTTGTTCAAGTACACCTATACTATACCAATGGCCTTCGTCGTTCGACGACACCGGAATTTCATGGTGGGCCCGCAGCATATGCTGTATCCCACATGCTCACTCAATCAAAATGGAGTTTGCAAATCAACATTATTTAGATACAAAAATCATAGCAATTATTATCAATAACTTTTCCATTTGAGGCATCAAACCCTTGCAACAATCAGTTAATTCAGTGTGGATCTGGTTTGTGTCCGACCTCGTAAAATTAAAGTTTGTTTACGGAACCATCACATCATATCCCTATGCCAGTTAGGCCTGGACGTTTGACACATACATTTGTGAAGGGAGTGGTTCTTTTGTCCCCCTTTTCTCGTCATCCCATTAAGGATGGATACCATGCAGTGCATGCGCCTCACAAGTGGGATCAAAATTTCCGTCATACATGGGACCCAAACATATCTAATTCAACATGCCAACTTTATGTGTCCCCCCAGCATTCCTAAGCAGCTTCCATCTAGCATATTTCAAACGCCAAAATTCTCGAGACTACCCAGGGAAGGGTATTTACGTTATTACAAACGGCAACAACTTTAAGACTAGCCCACCCCCGTAAAACAAGATGATGTGAATGTCAAAGTGTGAACTGTATGACACGGCGTGTGATATATGATGAACAGAGACCCTTTTTTAACCTTAAAGTGGGACTAGTATCAACCAAAGCCCCCGGAAAGTGAAATTACGAGACCGCCCACTTGGCACGTCTATTGGGGTACAGAAGCAATCGCTTTCTTGAAAAGGTTAAGAAACAAAACCGTTATTTAAAGCGCATAATCCAATTAAACATAAATCTCGCACTTCGCACCTTTTAAGGAGGCAATTAGGACAAACAATCAGCAAACTAATCATAAGATTAAGACTAATTAACTGACCTTACTGCAACCTGGGACCAGCTCCTGAAGCAGCTTCATCCGAGCATTAATTTTCTCTCTCCTCGCCTGCAGATTATTTCAATAAATTAAATATTTATATAATTTTTTGAAAGAAACTTAAAAACGGAATTAGTCGTTAATTAAGAGAGAATACTCGCTCTGCTAAGCTATGGCTATCTGTAGCTTGACCGCGACGAGCTCTCACGTGAACGTAGGGAAGCTTCTGAGCGTCTTGAGAGATTTCGTTCTTGCTCTTCTTCGTACACCCTTTGCCCTAATTTTTTCCCACAAGCCAAAAGTTTGGTTCAGATCCGGAGACGGAAGTGAGAGAAATTTACCAAAAAGGAATGCCCAAGCATTTTACCTTCTTCTCGCGCTCCTTCCTCTTCGCCGACCTCTGTGTCTTGCTCTCCACAGTCGGATCGGAAACTAACGGCTGGGATGAGTTGGGATTCGAGTCGGTCTCTGCTGGCTCGCTCTTCACCTTCTCCAAGTTCG
>QEOT01004180.1:88392-125758 GCA_003123785.1 Pterocarya stenoptera
TGAGAATGCGAGATTTTACAATAATAATACACGACAGTCGTGACTTTTAAATCAGTTATCTTCCAATCATAGGTTTGCACATATCTTGATATGTTCGAAGCATGGCAGCCATCCAGTAATTTGATTGTCATGAACCACTAACATAGTTTTTCTCTCATCATTTGACATTGTATACCAACCAATAGATATATAAGCTGACGACCCATTATCTTTCAAATGCAACTCTATTTTTATCTCCAACTCTTTTAAATATATACAAAAGTTAGCTGTATCTTTCATCTTCCATTCTATTAACATCAAAGTGTCAAGTATATTATCGCATATATTTTCTTAATGTGTATAACATCTAGATTATGACGCAGTGTCAAGCTAGACTAGTATGGCAACTCAAAAAATATGCTTTTTTTGTCTAATTCAACTTCGTTGCTTGTGGTTTCCTCTTTCAAGTTATTGCATCATTCCCAAATTTGTTTTCTAAAACATCCATCAACTTCATGATAATATCTAGCCTAGACAACTCTGGCAGTGATGACGTACACTCAACCCTCCCAGCAAACATCCTCTATTTGAACGTTATCTATGATCATATAGTAAATATCGACGGTGTCTCATGAAACATAATTTTCTACCATTTGTCAACTATTGAAACTGAGCATCTTTATTACAGATAGGTCAAGCCATTTTACCTTTTGTGTTCCACCCATACAAGTTTTTGTATGTTGAAAAATTATTTATTGTCCACAGCACTGCACCATGCATCTTGAACTCCCGCATGAGGCTGCATTATATGTACTAACACCATAATCCCACGAGTCTTTAAACTCTACAATCAGTTGCTGAAGATATACATCTATTTCATTTCCTTGTGACCTAGGCCCTGGTATCAGTAGAGTCATCATAAAGTACAGATCGTTCATGCACTTCCAAGGTAGCAAATTATAGAGCATTAATATGACTGACCAAGTATAAGAAGGAGTGCTCATGTTGCAAAATGGGTTAAAATTATCCATTGCTAACCCAAGTTATACATTGCGAGATTGTTTGACGAACTATGAGTACTTGACATCAAATTTATTTCATTGTAAATAATCTACAGGATGCGAAATGAAGTTTTCATTTCAGACTTTTTCTGTGTGATGCCAAGACATATTTTTCGCAGTCGACTGGGACAAACAATCTTTGAAGTCTAGAAAACAACTAAATGTCTTAACACTTTTTTGAGGTACATTACGCTTATCGAATGTTCATATTGGCTCGTGACATGCTGAACATTCATCAAATTCTGCATATTACTGCCATAAGAGAACACTGTCATTCTTACATGTGTGAATAATATTATAATTGAATCATAGCCCTCGATTTAATTGCTTCGCTTCATAAAAATTACAGGATAATACATTATCTAGTGGGAGAGTCTCTTTAAATAATTCGAGCAACATGTTAATGACCTTTGCAGAAATACGACATATAAACTTAATATGAAGCAACCTCATTGTGAAATACAACTTGCTATGATGAGTGCACCCCTTATACAGTTTTCGTTGTGCATCCTCCCAAAATTTCCATTCCACTCAAATGATTTAGTAGATGTTCCTTCTCCATCCCTTGCCCCAAACATTCATATACCAAGATTGCCCCAATAGCTTTGCCACATCTTCTCTATTATCATCACTATCATCAAATACATCCACATTTATATCATTTATGTCGATGTCGTTACCTTCCTCCATTTGATTGGACTGAGTGTTAAATTTGATTTATTTAGGAAATGGTTCGCCATGTATGACCCATGGTCAGTATTTATGATCGATTGCATTGATATATAAATGTTCATCCACTACCACAAAGTTATAAAAATTAAAAATTTTGCACTTCTTGCACGGATATCTTATAAAACCTCGAGTGTCAACAAAAAGAAGTAGGGTATTTCTGTTACTTGACTATCATTACCAAAAAAATAAGAGTCAAATCAAAGTAATAGACAAAATCACAGGTCTTTCCATATTCACTGCTTGTAAGGTAGTTGGTCATATCTTATTCGAGAGACTATCATCCATATCGCATATATACTCAGTCTAAAACTCTCATGTCAGTCAGAATTTTAGTAGGATTTCCCTACAATGCTTCAAGTATGATAGTCACATTAAGTGCTCAATCATATCCTAGAGCGAGACACTTTTGAACCACACACCTGAAGATGCAATGAAACACTAACCAAAATTTCAAACTAATACGAGAGTTTAGACTGAATATATCTGTCATATAGATGATAGAATCTCAAATTGTCCACTTTGGACAATTCAAGAGTTGTACCCAAACATTATTCACGAACCATAAGATACAACTCTCGAACAGGTCTAAGGCTCATTAGACAATAACTCAATCATAGAAACACAATAACAAGAATATTCCATAAAAACTAATATTTTTATTTCGGTTAAGAATTAATAGGTAATTAAGTAGTTGGTTTATATTTAAATTAGGGTAATTTATGGTTTAGATTCATGTTATTTCAATTAGGTAATTCATAGAAATGAGACTAATATTTTTTTTGTTACAAATTAATAGGTACTATATGGTTTAGATTCATATTATTTCAATTATGTGATTTATGGAAATGAGATTAATATTTTATTTAGGTTAAAAATTAGGATAATTTATTGTTTAAATTATTAGAATTAATTACACTTTATCTCCACGAACTTTCACTCAATTCACAATGTGTCTCTAAAACTAATAATTATATCATAGTTGACCTGCTTACTCTCAAAACTTGTGTACATATGCAACGAAACTAAATGTACCAAAATTAAATATAACGAAAAGTGTCTCCACATGCATAAAATTTACTATAAAAATATAATTTTTATTTAATTTATTATTATTAATTATATAAAATATAAAATAATATATCCTATTAATTAAACTCACCTCAGAAAATTATCGCAGCCATCATTGACATTGAGAGTAACGACGTTGAAATATTAATGATGCTACGAGGTGATAGACTTTCTATAAAATTGCAGCATTGATTCATTATAGAAAAAGAAAGGTTTGGTGGGGGGTGTTAAATGTTGATTAATATCTATTAGAGTAACACTGCATCCGCTGAAAATTAGTCTCGAAAGTGTTTTCCGAACAAGTGCATTTCATTTTTTTTTTTTAATGTATTTTGTTAATCATTATAAACATTTAAAAAAAATAAAAAATTTACAATATCATTAAAAAATATTTTTTTTAATCACCAAATGTAAAAAAAACAAAAAAAAGGCTTGGGAACACTTTTTCGGTGAATTTGACATTTCTGTATCTATTAATGTGCCCCTATATATCCAAATTTATTGCTGATTGGCTTATTAAAATAGTTTGTGAATGCTAGTGAGATAATTTGTAAATAATAATAAAATAGTTTGAATTAAAAAATTTTATGAGATATTTGAAAATAAGAGAGAAAAACTTAAATAATAATATTATAAATTTAAAATATTGTATAATATGATTTTTTAATATGATTTTTATTTTAAAATTTAAAAAATTTGAATTATTTTTATGTTTTATTTGAAATTATGAAGAATTTATAATGATTAGATGAATATTTTAAAAATAAATAATATTTATATTTAAATATTGAGTTAATATGAGATAAAATGCATTGAAACCATTTACAAAATGGGCGGGTCGAAGAATCGTAAATATGTGACCGATCGAAACCAGTTCTCGGGCCCTAAAATTACTGCTTCCGTGACAGTCAGTTAGTGCGGGGACCGGGCAGGAGCAATGACCCGACACCGTTGTCAATTCTAGATATGTCCCATCACTTTCTAGCATTTATATGGAGGATTATGCATTATTTATAATCCTTTTATACCAAGAGATGTAAAGAAACATGGCGCCTGGCGGAATATTGTAAAGAAACATGGAGGATTATACATCCATATATAGCAGCAACTAGAGGATGGAAGAGAGTATAGTTTGGGGAGTGACATCAGAATTTTTAATTTTAGATAAAAGTTTAAAATATTATATTTTAATATTATTATTATTATTTTAAGATTTGAAAAAATTAAATTAAAAGTTGAAAAAATTGAATTGTTTATTATATTTTGTAAGAAAATTTAAAAAAATTATAACGATGAATGAGATGAGAATTTTATGGTTAAATTTAGTTATCAAATCTAACCTAAATTTCTCAGCGTTGGGGGATGGGAGATTCACATACACGTGTACGGTCACGCCTAGGATTTCGTTTTACTACACGTATTAGTTGCATTCAGGTTGTGTGTAATGCGGATATATTTTAAATGATTTGTAAATAATAATATTTTATAAATTTTATTAAGATGTAGTTAAATGTAAATAGGTTGGAAATGTATTTGTAAGAAATAGGTTGAAATAAATTTTAATTTTTTATAAAAAAATAAAAAAAGTAATGAGTATTCGTCAATAATGGATATGACTCATCATATGAGATTAGTCGTGACTCGTCACAAAACTACAAAAATCCTGTCCACTCCACTCAATGCTCTAGCTCTATATAAACTCTACGGCTTTCTCATTTACTGCATGCTCTCAAATCTCTCTCTCTCTCTCTCTCTCCAGGTACCGTAGCCATGATGAGCTTCAAACTTTAAATGATGCTATCGACCCCATAAACAAAAGGCCGGAAATTAATGGAAGATTGGTTCATTTTCAATGGTGGGAGAGAGAGAGAGAGAGAGAGAGAACCAGATGAATATCTAATCCAGGTATGCAGTTTATGAACTATAACTTCTTTCTTTTATTTTTTTCCCCATACGAAATTAGGATTAGTGGGATTCGAGATGTCCTGGGAAGCTTTAATAATTACATGTCAATTTATTGCTATACTGCTTGGCTCAGGCTGCTGCATGCATGGTAACCAATGATAAATTCAATAATTTTTTTTTCAATTTATTATTTTCTTTAAAAGATTAACCTAATAGTTGATGAATAGTATCATATTAACAAAATGTGATGAAAATATAATGAAAATAGATTTTGGATTCGAATTTAGAAATTTTGCTATCATACCACACAAAATCACTACTTATTACAAAAATTTTAATTGATGAAAAGATGTATATTTGTAGTACATAATGTAATTATTTGTTAAAACTGAAATAATCACTTACTTAGACTTGTTTGGATTCGGATATGAGATGATTTTAGATGAAAAATGAAAGTTAAAAAAAATATTATTAGAATATTATTTTTTAATATTATTATTGTTTTGAGATTTGAAGAGTTAAATTGAGATTTGAAAAAGTTGAATTATTTATTATATTTTGTGTGAGAATTTAAGAAAGTTGTAATTATGAGATAAGATTAGATGAAACACTTTTTGAATCTAAACGGAACGAACAAAAGTGACCGATAAAATTAACCGATTGTGATTTTTATTTTTATTTTTATTTTTAAATTAATAATTAAGTAAGTAACTATCAGTTAATTGATACTTTTTAAAAAATAATTAAAAATAAAAAATGCATTTGCACTTGTCATACAATACAGGACACCATTCTCATTCTGGTCTCGTATCATTATCCAGTGAAAAAAATTATTTCCCTATGAAATAAAGGGCACAAGGAAGGACATTTGCATGGCTACAAAGTGCCAAAATTATTGCTAATTAAGAGAGTTACTGGATCTAATGCATAGGAAATATAATAGAAAAATACTATTTGAACCGATAATTTTGACCGATGTAATCAATTGATTTTTTTATTTTTTATGATTATGGAAGTGATTATTAGTGACTTGTTATTTTTTTATCTTTTAAAAATATAAAAATGATTGGAATAAAAGAAAAAAAAAAAAGATTTGCACTTATCAGTCATGTTTTATCGGTCTTTCATCAACTACTCTAGCAGCGTCCTAATATATCTTCCAGGTCTATAAAAGTGATGTCTTCCATAATCAGAATATAAGCTTGTATTTATCTATTTCTATTTTTCCAAATAAATATCAAATGATAATATAATTTACATATGTAATGGACAAGTAAAATAATTCTTAATTTTCTGTTTTGAAATTTCAAAACATCGAAAATAATAAATATTATATAGAAGTATTATGGATATAGGAAAATGCTAAATATATTTAAGAAAAATTTACAAAAAATTTACTTATATACATCTTAGTTATTAATAGGTTAAAAATTATGAAATTTAAAATTCAAAATCTGAATTTCAAAATAAAACTAACATAATTAATTTTATAAGTAAAATTATAAGTAAAAATGTGTGTATATATATATATATGAACTACATGGTTCACACCTCATGTCAGTTATCATAAATAATTTGGGTTCACACTACATGGTTGCTTCTTCTTCGAAGATTGGGTTCTCCAAAAAGAACTAAATAAATGTACGGAATTAAAAGAAATCATTTCTACAAATCTTAAATAAATAAATTTTATACAAGTCCTTGCAAAACAATATATTCATCTTAAAAAGTGTAAAAAAAAAAAATTATTATTTATTAGTAGAATCCACTTTTTTTACAAATATTTTATATGAAATTTATCTATTTAAAATTTGTACCTAGCATTACTCTAAAATTAAATTAAATTATATAATTATTGGAAGAATTTTCTTTTAGACGCTATTATTATATTTGGTTTGAAGGTAAAAAGTGAAGATGCTTGGACAAGGCTATAGTTTTGCATGCGTTCCTATTCGAATTAGAATTATTATTTGCATCCGCAACTATTTGAGATCAACCAAACCCACACCATTATCAAATTACCAAAATACCCTTGTAATAAAACTCAAATTCCTATCCTTTCTGCATTTGAAATTCCGAAATTGAGAGAGAAATTGAGAGGAACGAGATGAGAGAATGAGAAGCGAGTGAGAGACGATGAAAGAGAGAGAGACCGAGAGGATGAGAGAGAACTAATGAGAGAGAGAGAGCTCAGACTGAGAGAGAGCTGATGAGAGAGAGATGGTGAGGGAGGAGAGAGAGAGAGAGAGACGGAGACTGAGAGATGGTGAGGGAGGAGAGAGATAGACGAGATGAGAGAGAAACGGAGACTGAGAGACGGTAAGGGAGGAGAGAGAGAGACGAGACGAGAGAGAGACGGAGATGAGGGAGGAGAGAGAGAGCTGATGAGAGAGAGACTGAAACTGAGATGAGCCGGATCGGATGAGAGGGAGAAAGAAACGATGAGAGAGAGACCGAATTGAGAGAGAGGAGCGGGTGAGAGGATAAAAAAAAAAAAAATCATGAGACTGCCACGTAGGGTGTGCAAAATTGCACACCGCTACAGTGGCGGATCTCTATCATTACTCTTCGAATTAATGTAACATGGATTTTGCTATGAAACACAGTGCACTATAGATTGCTGCATGGGTGGAAATTATTCGAATCCTTACATATATAATGCATCGAGTTTCTATATTATGTCTTATATATTCGCATGAGAGAGAGAGAGAGAGAGAGTCAACTTCTACACCCAAGCAGAAGGCTTCTTTTTTTTCTCTCTCTTTAAAAAAAAAAAAAAAAGGTTTATGATTACACTGGTTATAGTTTTGTATTTTCATATCATGTTATACATCATAATATAATAATAATAATAATTCTGTCTTTTCTAAATATCTGACCCGAAAAATAGTACCCAAATTTATTTATATACATTTTTTGGGCCAGACCAAATAATTGAAATCGCTAGTACTCTGCAACTTTATTTTGGGGAAGGTTAATGATGAAGTATTGAGTGGCTCCAAGCAAAAATGGCCAAATTAACATAGAGTATGCATTATGATTGTGGAGTTGTGGTCCATGCATGCCTTCAATAATAATAATAATAATAATAATTTTTAAACTTGTGGTTCTTTTATAATTAGTTATGCTAGATATTACACTTTTATTTCATTTTTATTATGTTATAATTTATATTCGCGCAATATTTCTATTCAACCATTAGATCAATATTTTTTTTTAAGCTAAGATTATTTAGACTAGACGGCATAACGTCTGGTCTCCAAATAAAAAAACCATGTTTGAAACCCCCATCCTGTATAAAAAAATATTTAAAAAACAAGAGTAAAAAGTTAAACATTAATAAATAGTATCTCCGTGTAACATGACGGAAGTAAGGCGAGCCTCATAAAAAATACCTTGAAAAATGTGATTTGAAAGAAATAAAAACTTGAATAATCCCAATAAGAATTTAATCGACAGAGTTAGATAAAATGTGAAAGTTCTAGGATGGAAAAAGACCAACAAAAGTAACCGAGAAAGCCGCTTATTATGATTTGGCTTCGATAGCTATTTCAATTAATTTCATCTTATTTTTTTTTCTAAACATCATTTAAATAGAAATGTTTTTTAATTTTAAATTTGAAATTTTTTTTATCTAATCAGTACATAATTATTACAATTTTTCTAACCTTCTAAACAAAAGATAAATAACAATTCAACTCATGATAGACTTGAAAATGAGTGGTTGAGATCTAAGCTGATTATTAGGTCAAGATGTGAATGTGGGAACCAAAATCAAACTTAGGTTGTAAGCACTGGGCCATTACCATAAGCCCTTACCCAACTGCCATCCACCAACTCAACAGGCCAACGAATATTTGGTCGGGTTGGTCCTTTTTTTATTTTATATATATATATATATATATAAATATATATATATTAACTAAATACAACATAAAAGGCTAAAAGCTCCTACATCACACTTGGGGACTTAATTAGATATTGATTAAAAGCCCATTTCAATGAACTTTGCTTATATTATATAGTCATGAATAATCTATTTTTGGGTTTTTTATGCGATAAATTGAAATCTATGGTTTTAAGAAAGGGATGCATATGGAGGTATATTGCTTTTGGCTTGAGAGGAAAAGGGATGAAGGGTTAAGGCTTCATGCATTTGTTAATGAGTAACATTTACAATTCATTTTACAACCCTTTTATATAACTATGTTTTAAAATTAGGATATTTAGGTAGAGTGATATTACTTTTATAAGTTATTTTATAAAAATACTCTTCATTTAAAACGTAATTATATAAAAAGTTGTAAAAACTGTTGTATGTTTATTATTTTCCTTTGTAAATTATAGGGAGATGACTGAGATGATATAGATGATTTGAAACTCTATGATTTGATTTAAAAGTAAGATTGTGGGAAAAAAATATTAAGGTTGATCTTAAACCAATCATTGATGAGACTCACTAATTTTTAAATTTTTTATAAAAAATAAATTAAACTCATCTTAACTTATTATTCATGACTTAACTCATCTCAATATCTCTTGAACGCATATCAAATGGTTATAAATGAAAAGAGGAAAGGAACAAGAAGTTGGCAGCTTGATCGTGACTTGTGTAGTTATTGGTTAGGACAGTGAATTGACATTCAAAAAGAGTATTTCTAAGTGAAAAAATATATACAATTTCTCACTATTCACACAATTTTTATATATTATATATTTTTTTAATTTTTTTTTTCTTTTATCAAATATTTAATATATGAATAATAAATAGAAAAAATTGAATTAGTTTAAAAAAAATAAACTCAAATTTTAAAAAAATATTAAAAAATTAAAATATTAAAAAAAATATGATGTGTGGAGGTTGGGGTGGTTATGTAGTATTGCTCTATATACATTTCTGTTGAAGTTTCTATGCGGGTAAAATGCTCTTTGAGAATAATGATAAATATATAATTACATTTTAAATTAAAAATATTTTAATAATGTGATTATTGTTATTCGATCCTCCAAGTGATTTTCGATCCTCTATTTTTGTTTTTTAATCTTTTGGTTCATTTTTTTCCTTTCATATATTCTTTTCTCTCTCTCTCCTCCATCAAAATCATGTTCAGCTCATGATCCATCTTCTCTGTAAAAAATGTCAACTCTTCTGTAAAAAAATGTAATCACTGAACCCCCCCTTCACCAGTGCTAAGTGCTAACTCCCCTTATATTTCTCCCTCCTCCACTGCCTGATGACTCTCAATACTCCAAAGCAGTCAATAATCAAAATATATAGTTGATATAGATTTGTAATCTCGGGAGTCGGTATCACTACGCCTCATTTACGCTCTCCGCATCAATGCCACCCATGTTCATATCATGCTCTCCCTTTGCGTTTTAGACTATTGTATTATTCTCTATACGGGCTGCCGTATTGTCGTACTGTATCTGTCGAGCCACGTAAACTTTATACTGTATGTATGTGATTGATTGCACCTTTTATTTTACATTTTCTCTTACCGTTCCTAACATAATCCCCTTTATAACTTATTTTATTTTATTTTAATGATAACACAATATTAGCATTTTTTTTAGAAGGAAATACAAGCACAGTCAGCAATGATTAAACACTAATTAGAGATCATGAATAACATCATATGTGTAGTTCTATACATAGTTTCCAGTAAAAAACCTACCAACAAATAAGCAAATAAACAACTCCAAATTGTCGTAGTGAGAGCCATAGCATCAACAATCTCCTTGGTGAATGGTCGAATGGTTTCTGCTTTCCATGGTCAGCCCCCACAAGCATTTATATCGGTCGGTGTTGGCCGGAATTTATGTAATTATGATTTGCTTGATAATGACCCATAATATTTTTCCTATGCAAAAGGATTGTGACCCATGACTCATCCTACAATGAACCTCAATGCCCAAGAGAATATCCTCAACTCCACTTCAATATGATCCACTTCTCCTACAACTCTTCTGGCCTTATCCTTATCCAATCAATTAATGGCACAAGGTACCGTACTTCCCATTTTCTAAGGAAATCAAGTTATCTTCTAATGCTATGTTGAGTTTGGCTTGGCGGCCTGCTGAAAATATCATTTCAGAGATTTAAGTTGATTGTTACTCGACTATGACTCGACTTTGGCTCAAGCGAAGTTTCAGATAGAGAAATCGCTCGACACACGCTCGACAGTCAGCTCAAGTGGAAAACTAACCCATAAATTCGCTCGACATTTACTCGACAATCAAATTGAGCGAGTATCTATCTTAAATGTCCGCTCGACACCACTCAAGCGAATGTTTTAAAATTAGGATTCTCGCACCTTGGACTATAAATTCATGTTTTTCTCATATATTTTTAACTCGTTACCAGTCGAACATTGTAGAGAGAGAGAGAGAGAGAGAGAGAGTACTTTTGAGAAGAATCTTGAGAATTCATTGGGTGTTTTGAAACTTTAGGATTGCGGATTTTATTATTGATTTCTTGTACTCTACATTTGTTGATAGTGAATTCGTTGAGACCGACTCTAATAGTGAACGTAAGCTCACATTAAACTGAACTACTTATATCTTAGTATTTTTTATCTAATTGTCGTTAATTTTTTTTGTTTACTTCCACTGTTATACTTTAAAATTAGCTTTTGGTAGCTGGTTAATCCCAACATGGTCCCTGAATTCCTCCAATTTAAAGCAATATTACCATCCATTTTAAACCTATAATAACACTCTTGACTGCTTTACTAGGACATCTTGAAAGAGACCTAGACCTTTACAACAAAAAATAAAGAGACCTAAACCCATGCTAAAAGAACAAAAAATACTGGTTTTCTAGATATGGTCATATGAATTGAACCAAAGTTTTTAGTCCCAGTTCGCACCACAAGACATAAATACGAAAATCTTTCTCTGAATCAGCATATTAAAAAATTTTAAAAATAAAATAAACATTGATGGCGGAAAGAGAATGTCTATTTCAGTGTGCCATAAGCCGTGTGCAGTCCACGTGATGATGGCCCAGTAAAGCCCATTTGCAGTATTTTCACTTCGACCTGGCAGTGACCATCCTATATCAGTGAGGAAAACAGACCTTAGATAATAGACACCATTGGTGGGACAAAGTGTCTATTTCAGTGGTGGCCTACATGCTTTGCACGTTGGGGCCCCACCTAAGGTCACTGTCTTCCCCTAATTGTTGAGGGACAGGTCATACAATTAATAATAAAAATTCGGAATTTGTCGTATAGAATCTTAAGCAACAAAATTTATAGAAAAAAAGAGAGGATAGGGAGAAAGTTAAGAGCCATGTTCCACAAGCTATTCAAAAATTCTATTGACTAATAAAGATTTCAAAAAGTAGGTGGTATTAATTCTCAAGTTTTTTTTTATGATACTGTTCATTTTTCACAATCCACACCTGATGTGAAAATTTTTTTTTCTTCTCCTGAAATGAGCGTTTGGACTTCTTACTGCAAACTATTTTTGCATTTCGCATTTAAAAGCATCCCAAGTCGCCCTCCCTCCCGTCACCCACCACCCGCACCTTGTCGCAACCTAGCCTCATCGCTCTGTTTTGCCACCCTGTGCCAAGCCAAAGATTCCAGAAATCACATTGTGTCCACTGCGAGCTTGGCCTCCAGACAAAATGACGCCTATCTTCAATTTTTTATCCAACCTCAATGTATTGGATTAGCTTAGCACCAGCATTGCCAACGGTTGCTTGAACAGATTTAGAAATAGTTTTGCAATCCCATTTGGAAACACTACGTAACACATTCAAATGAAAAAACCAAAAGGCTCAAGTTTTTACATTCCTCTTCTTTCCTTGGGAAGTGTTTTTACATTCATTAAAACGAAAAAAGAAAGAGATAGAAATCCAAAGAGTAATTTAGTTTTCTGTTTGTCAAACATTCTCGGCAACCAAACAGAATCGACGTTAATAGAGAGCAAAGGGTACTAATGCGGATTTATCAACGACGACTAATGGATCAGAACGAGAAGTGGAAGGTACAAAAGTGACTTGGGTTGCCAACAGCAGAGTTTAATTCGCAAAGAAGAGAGAAAGCTTGATTTGCCATAGAAGAGAGGAGGAGAGGAGATGGCGTGTTCAGGCGAGAGAGTGGGAACCAATTCACGTGTTAGTGAACCCAGTTTACCACATAGAGTGTGAGGTGTGAAGGATACATAGAAGCTGATGCGAAGATTTTCTCTTAAATCTCTTATTGTTTACATCAAAAATATCATCGAGTAGACTACTGTTATAACTAGAAGGCTGCATCGATAGTGATAATAATGCTAAAATATAGACGATAAAGTGGATTTGGGAGAAGGGAAATAAGGTATAAAATATTAAGTCATTAAATTTCCAAACACAGTAAAATCAATAATTAATATTTTCCACACCTGAATAAAAGACAAAAGATACAAATGACCATGCTTGATTCTGGTAAAAACATCACCTCAAAATGTAATTTCTGGGGCAATTTTACTGAATCTCTGGCAAATATCCTGTGTGTTAATCCTATAACTACGAGGATGGTCGGTCCTCATTTATTTGGCAAAAGAGAGCAATAAGCATGGTCATTTTTAAAAAAAATTATAAAATGCCTACAGGCATAGAACGGGATTGGTAATTTAAGATTGAAAGGTGAAAAGGGCATTAAAAGAATACATTTTTGGAACCAGAGCGATAAAAAGAAGTCCACATATCTAATGTTAGTCAAGACTCAAGGGGTTACCCAGGAAAACTTTGAACTTTTTCAGAAACAATTCCTACACACGACACAAACACCCATTAATTTATTTTGTTCGTTTTCAAAAACAGCCTTCGGACATGGTATTAATTATCAAGGCAAAAAAGCTGGTATATCAGAATTCAGACGGCCAATGCTGTCCAACTCAATAGGCCCACTTGAAAACGACCTATCCCCATGTAGACCTGCTTGCTGTGTAGCCCAAAGCAGAACTTGATGATGTAGGTCCCACTTACGGAAACAGGAAGACAACTGCACTGCAGCCCCCGGGCCAGAAAACGACCCAACATGCTTGATAAATGGCACGAACCAATTAGAGTTGGGTCAACAAGGGCGAGTGGTTAAAAACTTCCAATCAGGAAGGGACCACCCGGAATAGAGGAGGGGCCCATGGACTTTTATGATGTTTCCAGTGGACCCATTAATCAGCATCTTTTTATAAATTGTACAAAGGAAGGCAAAGCTGTTGTGAAGCTGCCTACAGTATGTCGGGTCTGGCTAGCTGTCGGGTAGAGGACACTTTTAGATGCCGTTTAGATAGATAATGAGTTAAGACAATATGAGTTAAAGATAAAAATTAAAAATTGAATAAAATATTTTTAAATATTATTATTATTTTTAGATTTGAAAAAGTTAAACTGTTTATTATATTTTGTATAAAAATTTAAACAAATTGTAGTAATGAGATGAAATAAAATAAAATATTTTTACCATACAAACGGGACCTTAGTGGTGAGATAAAGTGGGTCCAAACTTGATGCCTGGGTCCTTTTCAGGGCTCAGTAACGTTAAAAATCTCGAAACTGTAGATTTCCTGACTTACCAGCCGAGTCAGTCCATCAAGGAACCCATTACAAAACAAATAGGTTTATGCTGCCAAAATCCAGCCCAGCCAATTAATCATCTAGGCATCAACCGGGCCTGGCATCTGGTAGCCCAGTGCATTCATCTTGGGAATGAGTTGTTTCCAAGTGGACGGACAACTACTCAGGATAGGAGTTTGGGCTTTTGGGGAGACATTGTGTTTGCAAGGTGGGGGGACAGGAGCTCAGACTTCCAATGACCAGTTCAGATGTGCCATCGGCCGAACAAACATAATTAATCTACGATAAAGCAATGAGCTAAATACACCAGATGATGATGCGGCAATTTCGTCGAAAAACTTCAAACACCAAGTAAAAGATCTCACTCACTTCAAGAATATGATAAAAGTCAGCCTACATGCTTTCTACAACTCTCGAGTCAATGGGGGCACTTTGTATATCATGGTATAGGGTAAGGCTACACAACATCAGAAGAGGTTGATTACATTCATCTCTAAACCTGTGAGCTTGAATTCCTTTTTTATTTTATTTTTGTATTGAAGAACTTTACAAGAAACACACTTTACAATGAGTGGCTACCGATTTGACAGTTGAAACAAATAAAGATCATATTCTTCATCACTTAAAAAGTTGAAAACAGATAATGCCAGCCTGCAATTTAAAAGTAATTGTCAGCATATGAGAGAAAGAGAGAGCACTAGGCATCCATCAGGGAGACAAAGAAGCCAACAAGCAACTATCAGTGATTTAGTATTGCCTCCAAAAAACTAAAATTGGAAAAAAAAAAAAGTAAGAAAAGAAAATAAAACATGGTGAATTGGTAAGTGTACGTATTAATCAAATTAATTATGTTATGAAGGGGACCAGTTCAAATAGGATTCCTGTATTGTTCTTACACATGATTGCAGGGTTATTTTTTAACTTTATCCACACCTACATTGTAAAATTGTATTCTCCCTGAAGCAACAATAGTAACCCCAAAAAGCAGGGAAACTCCAACTCCAAAGACATATAAATCAATATATCTATGTACAAAGCACAAAACAAACCTGAAGGTGATTATTGCAAAGACCATTAAGTAGAAACCAAACTTGATCAACCGAAACTTCTTCTCAGCAGAAGGAAATCTGAATGGATCGGTGACATCAATAAGATGCTGCTGCTTCAAAAACCTGAATCATTACACCAAGCTGATCACAACAAGATTCCCAGTTCAACCACAAATATATAGGGCAAGCTATACTTGAACATTGAGCCAAAATAGCACTTTTAGGGTGGTTCTAGAGAATCAAGGATTGTTTTGATCAATTTCGACTTCTTATGGCAAGTTACACAAGCCCCTACTGGATCTTGAATCCATGATCATATATCCTCCAAGATCAGGGAGAGGAAGTGCCTTTTGAACTAAACTCACCAGCCCCCACTTTTCTAGTTTTCTTTCAAGCAATTATATTCTTGGGAAATTAGAACCATTGTATTATTATTCCCTTTGGAAATGAATCAAAGCAAGATCCATTAAAAATTCTATATAGGAAACAATTTTTTATGGCACCATTAGTTCCCACTTTCCATGGTCAACAACGTCTGTGGAACAAACATGCCTTGCCAAGTGTCACTATTTATGACTTATAATGGTCAATAGATTAGATAATGGTCTAGCACAACTCAACATGTGTAACATCATTGGTTCAATGATCTCAAAACCGAAAAAATGTCATCACTTTAAACTTCCAATAAGGGTGGACAGAACAAAAAAAAATATATCCAGAATTGTCTACTCTTTTGGCATACACCCAAAAATCAAAGTTAATAAACAAAGGATACAATAATGACAGAAAAGAGATGGCAGATGTTTCAGGCTAAGGGAGCTTAGCTGTTCTCTTTCATGCGATATAAAATAACAGATCAGACCAATATGAACAAAATAGAAAAGCAAACGGGCCAGAATTGAGGAGAAGAAAATCCAAATCCATGAATAATTTCTTTGACTTGCAAACTGGTAAATGTAATACTGACATCAGAAATGCTAAGTTGAATTAAATATATAAAGCCTTCATTTATCAAATTAAAGAGAAATTTGTCAATGCATTTCAACTACACTCTCAAAAGCAAATTGTTGCAACAATCTTAGGTAAAATTATGTTTTGTACAGTAAACTATTATATTTTACAAGCAAAGAAAGAACACCGAATCATAAAAAGCATTATACACCAAAACCATTTAACTTTATAATTGTTCGTGAATATTACTTACAGCATCACATGATGGCAAGTAAGGGGAACTGTCATCAGAAACATCAAAAGCATTATACACTAAGACATTTTACTTTATAATTGTTCCTGAATTTTACTTACAGCCACGCATGATAGCAAGTAAGGGGAACTGTCATCAGAAACATGAACCAATGCCATGTTACGAGGAAATTGGCAGACAGGAGTCCCTGTGCAATGAACTCGGGGACAGTCATGCAATTAATGAGAGATGCTGTATCGTAAATGTTTATGTAGTCACCCTCCAAGTCCGACAAGATAACAACCTGCAAGAATTATTCAGAGTTATTAGTTATATTCAGTGCTAGGATATAAAATGTGGACTCACATATCCTATAAATTTCTTAGTGTACAAAACTTCTTCCTCCAGATGCTTATGAACGGTAAGTATAAATATATTTATATATATATATGTATGTATATATGGACTCAGTGAAAGCCAACTTCTAGTGCCAAAAATATGACAAAAGAATATGTGTTCGGATTATTTTCAAATATTTCATTGTTTTTTAAAGCAGTTTCGAGTCGGTTGAGCAAAAAGCAATTGAGTTCGAAATCTAGACAATGAGGAGTAATAATGAAGCAAATACTTCCATGACAATAAATTTCTTGATGAGAAGAAGACGTTTCTTGGTGAAAAAGAAGTCATAAACCGAGAAGAAGTCATTTCTTGATGGAAAAGAACTCGAAAACGGCCCAAAACAGACAACTGAAGAGCTAGAAGTTAACGAGGACATTAAGCAGATAACATTTGAGTTTAAATTCCAGAGCATGAGCGCTAATAATAAAGCAAATGCTGTCCGTGTCACGAAAATAACAATCTTGATTAGAAGTCATTTCTTGATGAAAAAGAAGTCGAAAACGGCGCTCCAATGCTCCAATGGATGCAAACAAATTCAATAAAATAATAAACGTGTCCAAACCTAACGAGCTCCCTTGGAGTCGGAGCAATATTTTCGGGAATATATATGTGTGCATGTGTGCAATGTTAAGAACAAATGGCTAAGAAAATTCTACCAATAGCATCAATGCTACCCATTGTCAGCATCTAAAACCTTCTATTTTCCCTAACTTTCCTGGCAACCAAACGGATAAAACAGATCGCCATCTCCGTGGCGACTAGTGTTGAACTTGAAGCCTGAAGGTGACGAATGGATTACCTGATAATAGGTGGACGCCATGATAGCTAACTGAACGAGATAGCAGTTAGCCCACAAGATGAGCTCCATCGTCGACGCGCTTTGTTTTCGGAACTGGAATTTTGGAAAGTAGGAATGGATCTGTGTCTGTGTCAGTGAAGAGAGCAACTGGAGGAAGATTTTTTTCTTAGTGAAATGAAATTTAGCAAGTTTGTGAAATTGTGAGGGTGGAATTTAAGGGGAGCGACGCTCAGAGCATTGGCAATGTATAACTTGCCAAATTTAAATTTGGACTAAATTTTGAAATTTTGATTGAAGTTAAAATCTTTAAAGACGTTTTCTTTTTTTTCCAAAGATATATCTATTTTCTTGTTTTGATACATGAGGAGGATGATTTGATCCTTAGTTCTCTTGGTGAGAAATTAAAGTGTTGCCAATTGATTTAAAATATCTTGGCAAATCTCTGAACAGGTTAATTTATATTAGAGTAGTCATTTTAAAATCAAAATAATAATATAATATTATATATTTTAATAATTTTTAAAACTTTTTGATATTTTTCTCTATTTTACAAATATATTTCATATATTAATTAATAATTTAATTTCAACTATCTAAACAAATTATTTAACATGAAGGAAAAAAAAAAAAGATAAATGAAATACTTTTTAATAAAATATTCTTTTGGATAATGACTAGTAACTTACTAAATATGACTTTTATTTTTTATTTATTGTAGCTCATAACTTGACTTGAAGTGCTTTGTTAGTGATTTTGAAAAACTTTAGATTTGGTTGATATTTGACTAGTCCAATATCAATGCTCTTATAACTTTATAAGTCACAAATAGAAAAATTTTATATAATTTTCTTATACAAAAAATGATCATACTAATAAAGGATAGTTTTTTTTATGCTTTTTTTTTTTTTTTTGAGTTAGATTCACTTTTTTAAATGGGTTTGTATGAAGCTTTATTATTTGAAACTTAAACAAAATAATTCTCATTTAAAAATCCACTGGCCTCTCTTATGCGGGCTTTTGTCGTTTTTTTTTTACTTATAAAAATTACGTATATTTTTATAAATTAATTTATAAAAATAATATCGTAATTTAAAATATAGTTATAAAAATAAGAGAAATGATATTTGCAGTTATGTAATGCATAAGTACAGTGTAATCACTTTGAAATAAATAAATAAATATATAATCCATATGAAAAAAATTAATTTTTTAATATTCTAACCCCACTCTTTTTTAAAATAATTGCGTGAGACTTGCATACTCTACAAATGATTGTATTATTACTCTAAAAAAAATTATGCATGTACTATTATTATTGTTGTTGTTGAAAAGCTTTTTTAATTATTTTCAAATTAATTGAATTACTTCCAGTTTAATAAACCTTTGAAACTTCACCAAGGAGGGTTTAGCGGTTAGAGCACTCTCAGTTGATTAACCAAAATAAATGATGCTTTTAGCTAATGTGAGAAGAATTTGACTTTGGTTATTTTAATCCCCATATTGAAATAGCTATTTTTTCATTATATAACAATAAAATATATATGAGATAAATTTGACTTTAATTATTTCATTCACATCAAATTTTCACATTGTATTATTTATTTATTCATTATATAGTAATAAAATAATATTACTCTAAAAAATATTAATTTTTTTAATTATTAATTTATTTAATTTTATCACATTTTATCGTTCTACCTATTTATGTGAATTAGTAATCATATTTTAATTAAATTAATATTATTTCATATGAAATAGATAAGAAAGAGAAAAGGGAAATAATTGATAAAATATGTATTTACTCTATTTATAGTAACCTTTAAATTTGAAAAATATTTTGAAAGTCACTATAACTAAAGTCTAATTATTTGAAATTTAACTAATTTATTGTGATCATGTTTTGTTTTTTAATAACTAAATACTCAATGGATAATCTATTGGGGATGCTCTTAGTATTAAGCATCCCATTATTGGTTTTGGTTAATTGGGATGAATTTGAAAAGGGGACGGTATTTTGAGAGTTCAAAAGGGATAATTTTCTTTTGAAAAGTTAAAAAAAATATTTGTTTCCAACCAATTACTTCTGGTTCATTTGGTACTCAATCTAGAAAATTCGACACTTCCTTTAAAAAAATAATGGACTGTTTAGGTTGGTTTTAAATTTGCTCTGTTTTATTTTAAAAACAGATATACAAAACTTGTATATGCTAAAAAGAATGATCATATTATTCAGTTCTAATTATATTGCTCGTTTTATTCTATCGACGTGACACTATTAAATAGTACTACGTGATTTATTAAAAAATTAAAAAATAATATTCAAAACAAAATAACATTTAAAAATATAAAAAGATAAAAATTAAAATTCTAAATTCTCTCTTTTCTTTTATATTTATATTTTTAATATTTTAATAAATTGCGTAATACTATTATTTGATATCATATCATATCAATGAAATAAAATAATATATCTAATTAAAACGAGATAGTAAGATTAAAATTTATATTCCATAAAAACAATAGATATCCTATGCTTTTAATTTCTTTTCTTAAAAATTCGCAATGATTTTTTCATTCTTCTATTAACGCTTGTCTTATTTGAAATTTTTGTATAGGTTATCTTTGTTAAAATCTATATCAGTGATTTTTTTTTTCTTATAAAGCAAGGATACTTAAATTATATCCTATTCTTTTAATTTATTATCATAAGAATTCACAATGATTTTCTTATTCCTCTATTAATGCTCGTCTTCTTTGAAATATATGATAGTTAGTCATCATTAATGTATAATCTTGTTTCATTAATTGTTATTTTCTCTTAAAATCTTTTCTATTATCCATCACTATTATTAATTTAAGTATTGTATTATAATCTATACATCTTAAATCATATAAATTTCGACAACCAACACTATGAGCAAAATAATATTTCATAAAAATAATAAATATCAATAAATAAATATCATATAATAACCAATGGCTCTATACCAAACACGTATCCTAGGTAATATATATCAAATACTTAAGGTAATTTATATTTATAATAGCTTAACAATAATAAAAATAAGTGGTATAATCAGTCATATGCATTAAAGCGAGTAGTACATGCTGTATAACCGACCATATGCATAAATAAATAGAAAAGATATATGATAAAATCAAATTCATTAAATAAATAATACTTATATGGAGATTAATTCTCATACAGGTTTGAGACAAAAGACATGAAGGAATGAAGGTTTACAAAAAATATAGATTTTAGAAAGTGAGGAGGATTAGAGAAGGGAAAGCTTGGACGAGAGAAAAGGATGCTTCAGGTGAAAGCTTATAAATGTCCTTACTTGTTTACAGACTTATTTAAATAGACACCAAAATAGTATTACCAATAATACATGCCTATCTTCATACGTCAACTAACAATAAGTGAAGGTTAATAGTGTAAACAAAGTCATTTGTCTTTTCCTTGGTAGGCAATAATCTTTGAACGTCAATAATCTTGAACAGTAAAGACAAATTTTTTTGTTTTTATTCTCTAAAGAGATAATACTTCTAACAATTTTCATCTGTCGTGTTGAATAATTGAGAAATCAATAATTTTCTGGGATCACATAATCTGATGATCATATTTTGTGAATTCCATATTAAATGGATCTTTAGAATCCATCAAATGTATTGAATCGTAGGATGAGAGGTTTGTTGAGAATGAGAGGTTTGTTGAGCTGGTAATAATGTGAGTTGCTGTTATGAAGATAATCAGACTGAATGTTGTGCATCTTCTTCATCATTACTATCTGATGCTTGTGACATTGTTTTAGCTAATTTTTTCAAATCCTTTTTGCTATAATGGATGCTAATTGAGCCTGAAATCCACTCCGCTAGACTAGAACTTCATGAACTTTAGTAATTTTTGAAAACATTTTTAAAATATAATCGTAATTGTATTTTTTTTACCATTTGCCAGAAACTTGGCGGGCTAAAATTATAATGTTTTTGAGATGTATGAGATTTGATGACATATTCTCATTTCATAATCCAATATAATTTTGTTTTGAGGAAGAAAAGAAAAAGTAGTGATTAATTCTTTAATTAAAGTGGATAATCATTTCGTGAAATAAAAATCTGAAAACTTTCTTGAAGACGAGAGGAAGGAGAAGAGGTTTAGGTTCATAATAATCCCATCAGAGTAAAAACCATTGTGAGAGTGTCCAAATCTCTTGTAATTTGTCGAAATTGAGGAACTAAGAATGAAGCAAATTTTTGTTTTGTTTTAAAAATATTTTTGTCCATATCTACTAATAATCGTAATAATCATAATATGGCGGATCATAAGGATAAGAAAATTATATTGTTAAATAGGATTTTTTTTTTTTTCTATTGTTCCAAGGTGAGAACTTGTTTAATGGTAACTTTATAAAAAATAATAATTAGAGATGCAGGTGGAGAAAGTTAAGTTAGAAGAGAACAAAGAATCTCAGAGAGAATAATTGAATCTGTGTCTACTAATATGAATTCATAAAAATGTTGAATTTTCTTAATATTTTGTGGGACATAGTGTCAGTCTGGAGAAAGGAAAGTATCAAGTAATTCTTTGGGATCAAACAGATGTTAGATTCCAGACTCAAGGGGGAAGACTGGATGCCATTGAGTTTTAATAATAATATGGGATGTTAAAGGCTAAGATAATAGTAAATGATTAATAATTTGAGAAGGGGTAGAGAAAGAAGGAGAAACAACCTGGAGTAAGTTGGTAGTTTGGAAGAAACTAATGGTGAGAAAGGATTATAAGATGACCTAATATTTTGTAGTAATATTCCCCATACCGTATATGGTTTTGGAGTTGCAGAAGAACAAGGTGAAGGATAGGGAGGAGATAGTGGCCTAGCATAAGAAGATTTTAACTTTATTATTGACTTTGAGGATGACATGATTTTCTCTGTAAGAATTATCGGGATATAAAAATAGGAAGATAATTAGATTTTTCTTTAATATATTCAATATCAAAATAAAAAATACTCAATATAACTTGTCATCTAGCAAATATTTGTTTAGCAATCAATTTTTCACATTTTTAATCAAAACTTCATTGACTGATTTGCAATCTTTAATCAAAACTTCATTGGTTGATTTGTAATCTATTTTAAGTAAAAACTTTTGATTTAACAAATCATCTTAAAATTTATAAGTACATAATATAATAGCTAAAATTTCTTTTTTAATAGTGCTGTAATTCTTTTGGGCATGATTCCAACATTTTGAATGGAATTGAATAAACTGTTCAAAATCAGTTGATAATTTTTGCTTCATAATTCCTCCATAACTAAGATTAGAGACATATTTCAACAATTTTAAATGTATGGGGTAATGAGAGTCCTAAGTATGGTAATTTCTCAACGTGAGACTTAATTTGTTTTATAATATTTGTATGCATTTATATCCATGGGAGTGGATTTTTTTTTAATCTTTTGAATAATGGTTTACATAATGGCTTGAGAGACTGATAAAAATCTGCAACATAATTAAGACTTCCCAAAACTCTTTGTAATTGTTTCTTATCTTTTGTTTCGTCAGAGAATTTATTAGCAAATTTTATTGCTCTACTAATTTGTGTAATAGTTCATTGATAAATATCATATCGAAGGAAACTAATTTTATTTTGAAATAATTTTATTTTTGATGATGAAATAACTAATCCATTTTGTTTAATAATTTGAACAAAAGCATTTAAATGTTTCTAGTGTTGCTCAATAGATGAGAAAAATATTAATACGTAATCTATATAAACTATTGAAAAATAAGTGAAATGATTAAATATTTCATTCATAATATTTTGAAATTCACTGTGAGTATTTTTTAATCCGAATGACATAACATTTCATTCATAATGTCCAAATGGGACAATGAATGCTGTGTTATATCGATTTTTTTCAGCAATTTTGATTTGTCAAAATCCATTCTTTATGCCAAATTTTGAAAATGCAGTAGCATTATAAAGGCAAAATAATATTCTTATTAGGAAGTGGATATCTAATCCATTGTAATACTTTATTTAATGGCTTATAGTTAATAATTAATCAAGGAACCCCCCTTTTTAATTCTGTTTGTTTTTTAAGATAAAAAGAAGCACAACTCCATGGTGACTTACTTTTCCTAATTAATCTTTTTGTTAATAAATCATTAATTTCTTTTTATAGAATTTTAATAATTCATTGTTCATTTGAATTGGTCTAGCTTTAGTGAGAATATTTTTTTCAATTTTTTTTTATAAGGTAATTCAACTATATGTTGTTTTCTATTCGAAAAAGCATTAGGCAAGTTAGAGCATATTTTTTTTTTCAATTATAATTTTAAAATTATTAATTTTTTAAATTAGTAATGGATCTTTTAATTGTTCTACAATTCTTTTATATTTTAATTCTTGTTTTAAGAAATTTATCTGTTTTTATTTTCTTTTAATGTTAAAAAATTAATTTCTTTGATTAATGAATTTTCTTTTAGGGAGTTAATTTCTTTTAATACAGAGGGAAATAAAAATTAAAATTGAATTTATTGTCTAAGCATTTTAGTATAAATTTCTTTTTCTGTTAGAGAGAAATGGTAAAGTAAGGCTAGAAATAGATTTTCCAATATTACTTTAGTATTAATATTTTTCACTAAAATAAATGTTGTTTTAAAGCAAATTCCATTATTACAAATATGTGCATCAAATAATTTATAAATTTTGTTTAATTTTATTCCATTAGCTTAGGATATTGTTTCTTTTGTTTTTTTTCAAAATATTTGGAATGTATAATCCCTCTTGTATATAATTTAAATTTGCTCATGTGTCTAATAAGACAATTGTAATAATAGAAAATTCTTAAGTAATAGAAATTGTTACTTCAGTATACCATTTCTGAAAATTTATCCTGTCAAGGATGTTAATAAAATTATCTGTTTCATCTTTAATAACTATTGTTGAACAATCTCCTTGTTCTTTATTATGAGATGTATTTATGTTTTAATCTATTTTTAATAATATAATTTCCTATAGTAATTGTTCATTTGAAACCTCTAGTTTAAGATTAGATGTTTTCAAATTTATAACCTCTCGTTTTATTTCATTAATTTCTTGTTGTAGATTTTGTAATGTAACTTTTTGTTTTTTTGTTTTAAATCTTCATTCTATTTCTAAAAAATTACTGATACAAATTTTAACAAAGATAACTTATAGAAAAAAAAAATGAAGTATATTGAGAGGCTTGTGTTGGTAAGCTATGAAAAATCTATTGGTCAGTCCATTTATGCTGGAAAACTTTTAGGATGGTCCCGGTGGTGTTCCCTCAAGTTCTTAATATATTTATTTATCTTTGAATATAAGAAATATTTACTTTAAAAACCTGTCTCAATGAATTCTTTATTTAAATCTAACAAATCCACTGCGAGTATTCCCATAGAACCTAATAACATCGACCAAGAAGATTATAATATAATATAAAAACAAATTTATAAGATTAGACAATTCATAATGTTCCAAAAAATCAAATATACAAACATTCCATTTTTTTTCTTTCTAAATTATCATTTATTACTAATTATATTATCAAAACAATAGAAAAAGCCATTAGTTTAAATAATAATTATGAATTATTACAATTATTAACAAAACAAACTATTAAACATCACAAAGAATAGAAATATTCTAAGAGATGGAAGACCTATAATTTTCATGATTTATTACTTGGTATGGTAGAATACCTCAGTAGAACCATACACGGTATAAGAAACAGTACCACAAAATATTAGGTCATCTTACAATTCATTCTTACCATTAACTTCTTCGAAATTACCAATATACTCCGGAGTTGTTTCTCCTTCTTCCTTTACCCATTCTCAAATTATTAATCCTCCACTATTATCTCAGCAATTTACATTCCCTATTATCATTAAAACTCATTGTCATTTAGTCTTCCCAATTGATTCTGAAATCCAACACCTCCCAAAAAATTACTTGATGCTTTCCTTTTGCCAGATTGGCATTATATCCCACAAAATATTAAAAAAATTCAGCATTTTTATGAATTCATATCAGTAGACACAGATTCAATTATTCTCTCCGAGATCCCTTGTTCTCTTCAAACTCAACATTCTTCACATGCATCTCCAATTATTGTATTTCATAAAGTCACCATTAAACAAGTTCTCACCTTATAACAATGGGGGAAAAATCTCTATTAACAAGGAAATTTTCTCATTCTTATGATCTGTTATATTATGATTATTACGATTATCTGCAGGTATGGACAAAAAAGTTTTTAAAAATTTGCGTCTTTTTTTGTTTCTCCATTTCGACAAATTATAAGAGATTAGGACACTCCCAGTATGGTTTTTACTATGGTGCGATTATTATGGATCTAAACTTCTTCTTCTTCATTTCCCTCTCCAATAAAGTCTTCAGATTTTTGCTTCACAGAATGATTATCCACTTTCATTAAAAGCATTGTTCACCACTTCTACTTTTCTCCCTAAAAAAAAAAAATAATTTAGATTATGAAATGAGAATATGTCATTAAAGCTCATCCTTCTCTAAAAAACATTATGTTTTTTGCCCGGCAAGTCTTTATCAAATGGTAGAAAAAATACAATTACGATCATGTTTTCAAAAATTACCAAAGCTCCTGAAGTTATAGTCTAGTGGAGTAGATTTCAGACTCAATTAGCATTCATTATCAGCAAAAATGATTTGAAAAAATTAACTAAAGCAATGTTATAAGTATCAGACAGTGATGATGAAGAAGATGCACAACATCCAGTCAAATTATCTCCATTACAACAACCTGCATTATCACCAGCCAAAATAATTAGCTCCTGAAGTTCTAATCCAGCGGAGTATATTTCAGGTTCAATTAGCATCCATTACTAGCAAATAGGATTTGAAAAAATTAGGTAAAATAATGTCACAAGTATCAGACAGTGATGATGATGAAGATGTACAACATCCAGTTAGATTATCTCCATTACAACAACCTACATTATCACCAGCTCAACATGCCTCTCATTCTCAAGGCAACTCATCCTACCATCCAGTACATCTAATGAATTATTAAGACCCATTTGATCTGGAATTCACGGAATATAACTCTTGAATTATGTGATCTTAAAAGATTATTACTTTTTCAATTATTCAACATGAAAGATGAAAGCTATCAGAAGTATAATCTCCTCAGATAATAAAGATTAAGAATTTTGTTTATATTGTTCAAGATTATTAACGTTCAAAGATTATTGCCTACTAGGAAAATGACAAAGGACTTTGTATACACTATTTACCTTCAATTATTGTTAGTTGACGTAGGAAGATAAGCATGTATTATTGGTAATATTGTTTTGGTGTATATATATAAAAATGTGTAAACAAGTAAGGGCATTCAGAAACTTTCATCTAAATTCTCATCTTCTCTCGTCCAGCTTTCCATTTTCTAGTCCTTCTCACTTTCTAAAATTTATATTTTGTAAACCTTCATTCCTTCATGTCTTTTGCCTCAAACCTTTATGAGAATTAATCTCTTTGTAAATATTATGTTTTTAATGAAATTGATTTTATCATATATATTTTCTATATTTTATATTTATTCATGTATATGGTCGATTATACCTCCTATATTACTTGCTTTTATGCACATAGCTGGTTATACTGCCTATTGTTATTATTGTTAAGCTATTATTAATATAAATTATCTTATATATCTAATATATATTACATGTATATTTTAACAAAGACAAGCTATAAAAAAAGAAAATGAAGTATATTGAGAGGCTTGAGTTGGTAAACCATAAAAAATTCGTTGGTTAGCCCATTTATACTGGAAAGACTTAAGGATGGTTCCGGTATTTATTTAATGTTGTTTTAATTAAATAAAGCAACATTTATTTTAATAAAGAATATTAACACTAAAGTAATATTGAAAAATCTATTTATTGCCTTACTTTACCATTTATTTATAATAAAAAAATGAATTTCTATTAAAATATTTGAACAAGACATTCAATTTAAATTTTTATTTTCCTCTGTATCAAAAGAAATTAACTAAAGTTTCATTAACTAAAGAAATTAATTTTTTAACAAAAATTAGGATTAGAAAAAAAGAAAAATAGATAAATTTCTTAAAGATTAAATTTGTATAAATAATTTTTTACAGAATATATAATATTACTTAATAATAAACTCAATGGAGGGAGTGACACGGTACCGTTTAAGAGAGTTGGGGAACGCCATCTTTACCAAAGAGAATGGCCACGTGGTACCGTACTGTGAACGGCGCATTTCACTCGGAGCTGGACCGAGGGGACGCAGCTGAGAGGTGTGAAGAACTTCTTCCTTACAAGTCTAAATGAGAATCAAAGAAGACGTGGCTTCTTTCACAATCCAGAACTGAAAATTTTTTTCGTCTAACTATCCGGTTTTTTTTTTTTCGAGGGTTTTGGGGGTTAAGTTCAACATCGAAAGGTTTTGCAGGTATTCTAATTCTTTGCTTCAAGACCCTTCTTCCTTCTTCTAGAATCCCCCACAATTGAGCTTTTATGCACAATAATCTTGCTGATTCACGTTTTTCTTTCTGGGTTATTCACACGGATTATAAATCAGTAGCCCTTCACACGGATCAAATTCTTCACACGTTTTTCTTGTCTGAATTCAGCAGGTTTGGTTTTCTTTACCCTCTTCAATTCTACTTGTACATCTTCCGTCCATGATTAAAACTCTCATGTATTCATATGTTTTGGTTATGCTTTTAGAAAATTCGAAGCATTTGATACTCGACAATGTGGACTATTAAATTTGAAATTGGACCTTTTAGTTCTAAGTTGCTCATTGGCACAAAACACAGCCTCTTTGATTCATATTCTTTTTCCTGGGTATTGCGATTGATATAGAAAAATGATACTTAATATCGATTTTGAGTTTTATTAGTCTCAAATTGAACAATTTGATTACTTATAAAAAAAAAATTGAACAATTTGATTAGCATTTTTTCTTGTAATTTACTCAAGCACTCGGAGGTCTTGAACGCCCACGACCTGACCCTCTCCACTCTGTTCATATTTGGGGGTGGGCGGGGGGAGGGGGATGCCATTCGAACCTAGAGCTGATTGGCAATCGCGTAATAATTAGCAATGACTAGAAATTACCATTACCATTGCTTTGCAGTTGTTGCTAAAGGGAGTTATAGATTTGAAGGGTTCTCTTCACAGCTAGAACAAGCAAGCAAGGTTTTCTTTCTGATTAGCTTTGCCGTCGGCCATCCTAATTCATTATCATGATTTGATACTAATGATAATGGGGGTCATGATTCTTCTAATTCATGATAATGACTTTAACATGTATTTTTGTTCCTTTTGTTGAGCAAACGGCAATAACGAGATAACTTAAGCAGTGTTCTTGTAATTAGTTGGCTGATAATGCGCTCCACTCATGCCTCAGGTTACGCCAATATGCTTATATGCTCTCCCATCAGCACTACTGCTAAGAGTCTTGTCTACCTGAGTGCTTGTGTTCAACCACAGATGGGTAGCAACATCTGCACTGCAATTTCCCGTGGACCTTCCAGTACATGTTGCTTCTATGTGCACCCTGGGCATTCAAAAGCAAGCTACAAGAGCTTCTCTGTCTCCAAGACAATATCTTCTCCACCCATCCCTGGCCAAACAATTCAGGGGAGATGCTTTGGATCTTGCATCACCTATCAAAGAGGAAGCTTCCGAATCAAATGTTTAGGTGGTGTTAGAGGACCTCAGAGGGAACACTTTGAAATTTCATTGGCATGCCAAAATTTAAATATGAGGCTTTCTGTCCCAAAAAAAGGGATGCTGCCCAGAATCAAGTGCAATGTGGGGCCAATCGGTTGGCCACAAGGATGTGCTTCTGCTGGCTTAATGTTTGGATTGCTGGTTTGTTATTCAAGTTCTGAAATGGCACGTGCTGAAGCAGCTCGAGAGGAGGATAAGGAAGATGAATGCAATGAGTCATATGTTAAATTCTCACATGGGAAAAAAGTCTACACTGACTACTCTGTCATTGGTGAGCATCAGTTTTTCATCTAACTTGTATACAATATGTCAATATTTTAGTTGTATACAATTTGTCAATATTTTAGTTGTATACAATATATCAATATTTTAGTTGCTGGCCCGTCAAACTCTCTGTTTTCGAAACTGTGTATGTTGATTTTATTTCAACTGGATGTGTTGGTGTAGTTAACTGTTTCGATTCCTTTTAGGAATACCTGGAGATGGGAGATGTATGTTCCGCTCTGTTGCTCACGGGGCTTGTTTACGATCCGGGAAGCCAGCTCCAAGTGAGAGCTTTCAGAGAGAATTAGCAGATGACTTGCGGGCTAGGGTATGTTTTCCTGCTGCTTCACTAATGCATCAATTTCATTACCTGTGTAAAGTTTCTGTTTACTATTTTACAACTCATAAATGGGTATTTGCTCTTTTTGCTTGGTTTCTTTTGTAAGAAAAATCTGAATGATGCAAAAAAAAAATGATGGGCTTCTAAGATGTAATACCTTATCTCTTGGTACCAGCCCATACCAAACGACTGATTGGTTTTCTCGATGTTATATTCAGGCTTATGTTGTTTGCGCTATTAATTATTCAGTGGCCCTTTATATGCATTTTCTTTTAATTTCAGGTTGCAGATGAGTTTATCAAAAGAAGGAAAGAGACGGAATGGTAGCCTTTTGGGTTGTATACTTCTTTCTTTCTGAAAACTTGATGTGCTAATCATGTTTGTCTGTTTTTTATCACTGTGGATATCAATCTTTCACTTTTCAGTATAATACGTAAAATAAGTATAATTTAGTAGTAAGTTTCATGTAACTATCTACAAATCTAGTCAAGAATTGACTCATCCCACTTTGCCTAGAAAAATCCACAAATGAAACCTTGTAGTTATAGGCTTCATTCACGGAGACTGGATTTTGTACTTCTTTCTGACCTATTTACTTACTAAAACATAAAATCTTTCTGATGCCATTATATTTGATGGCTTGACGATAACAACAGGTTTATTGAAGGAGATTTTGAATCATATGTTTCCCAAATAAGGAAGCCACAAGTATGGGGAGGTGAGCCTGAACTGTTCATTGCTTCACATGTTCTCCAGTAAGCCTCTCTNATTCTCCACAGGAACAGATCCCTCCAACAATTTGATGAAACCGGTTTTTATCCCTGAGAGACACTTCCCTCCCCTTTACCTTTGAGACAAATTTTGCAAAATTATGGCAATCAACACAAATCCTGAGGTTTTTAATGACACGAAGGGACGCTCCTTTAGGGGTAGCAATCAGCCCAAAAGCCAAAGCCAGTTTTTCACTGTGGCCTAGGAGTATCTTCTCTTTCTGCTCCTCGTCAACATCATATAAAACACAACTCAAATCAGGAACATAACCGGCTTCCTTAAATTCGACTGATAACTCCAACACCTTGGCAGACACCTCTTCCCTTCTGGGATGGGAACGATCACTTGCATGAAAAGTATGAAGAATTTGATCAAGCTCAATCCAGCTTCTTCCTGGCTCCTTTTTCACAGCCTTTTCCTTCATCAACTCCCTTAAAGCTCTTACAGCCTCCCATCTCCCTGCATAAGCATATAAATTGGAAAGAATGACATAATTCCCAGCATTACCAGGCTCAATTTCTAAAAGCCGACGACCCACCGAATCACCGATCTCGACATTCAAGTGAACCCTACAAGCACCTAAAAGTGAACCCCATATAGCAGCAGTTGGCTCAAAGGGCATCTTTTTGGTAAAATCAAGAGCCTCTGATACTCGGCCAGCACGCCCAAGCAAATCAACAACACACCCATAATGCTCAATCTCTGGCTCAATCCCAAATCTCCCATTTTCCATCTCATAGAAAATTTCCAGCCCCTTCTCTTCCAACCCTCCATGGCTACAACCTGATAAAACAGCCAAAATAGTGATATTGTCAGGTCGGACTTTATTTTCTTCTCTCATCATTTCGAAAAGTTCAACCACCTCATTTCCCTTCCCATGCTTGCTATACGCCACAAGAATTGCATTCCATGATATGACAGTTCTCTCAGGCATACTATCAAAGATTCTTCTTGAGTAGGTAAGGCTTCCACACTTTGAGTACATATCAATAAGAGAGTTCTGAAGAACCACGTAGGAGGGTAGTTGAGAACGAATGACATGGTTGTGAACTTGCTTTCCATGATCTAATGCAGCAAGCCCAGATAGTGCAGTTAAAAGACTGGCATAAGTGACATAATTTGAACTCATTCCTTCCATCTGCAACCTACGGAATAGCGCCAGTGCCTCTTCATCAAGGCCAAGTTGGGCATAGCCCGAGATTATGGCAGTACATGAGACAACATCTCTTTCTGGCAAGCATTCAAAAACCCCTCGAGCTTCGTGAATTCTACCAGCTTTGGCATACATGTCAAGAAGTGAGCTTCCAACATATACATGGGATTCAAAACTTGTTTTGATTATAAAAGAGTGGACTTGCCTTCCCAGGTTAATCCCATTGGGACCAATACAAGAAGTAAGAACAGTAGCGAAGGTGAACTCATTAGGCTCCGTACCTGCAAACGTACATGCTAGTATATAAGTTCACGCCAGGCATCAGAGATTAAGTTAGAATCCTTATGCCATTTCAGAACAATTAAAATCCCATGCTTTCACTTTAAAATAAGAGGAATTAGTTCGTTGGTACATCTCCTCATTACTTATAAAAAAACAAAAACCATCTCCTCATCAGTGAAAAAACTCTCATTGACTGAAATTTGAATTTGAACCTTCAAAATCTATGGAATTTAGTATTTCTATATTACTATATATGTCTAATTACCTCGAGAAAGGGATGTATTCCAGTCAATTACTTCACCCGCTATTGTGTGCATGCACAGGTATAAACATACCAAATCTCGCGCACATTAAAAGGAAGTTAATGCAACATGGTATACCAAATGGATGTAGACAGGTTCTGCAGTTCCACAATAATTTGAAAGTTGAAGCAATACCCAAAACACCCAGTTGCATATAGATGACTTTTAAGTTTCAAAAGTACCTGATCTCAACATCTGTATAAAGAGATTCAAGGCTTCAGAGGCATACCCCTTCCGACAATATGCCGTAATCATGGCCGTCCATGATACGACGTTCCGTTCAGGCATTTCATCGAGCACTCTCCGCGCATCACACAATGAGTCACACTTAGTGTATAGGACAATCAGCCTGGTCCACAGGTAAACAGGAGGGAGATAGCAGGTTTTGATCATGTGGGCGTGGACTCTTTGGCCTTCTCTGATGGCCCTTTGGTTCACGCATTCATTTAAGAGCGCGTCGTAGCCTTCGAACTTCATTGCAGGGCCTTGAAAGGCCATCTCTAGCAGGGCTTCTCCTAGTTGACCGTTAGAACAGAGGGATTTTAAATATGGTGAACTCGGCGGGAAGGAGGAAAGGGGAAGTTGGCAGGTACATGGGTTAGAGCTGGAAGAAAACGATACGTGCTTGGGAAAATGGAAAAAGCAATTGATTTTCCGGAGCATATTTAGGAGCAGAAGAAATGGTTGTCGGATAAATGATTGGATTCTTAGACAGTCGAAACACTAGACGAAGCTCAAAATCCTAATGCTTTCAGAAGCGCTGAGGACCCACAGAACCCGGAAAAAAATGATCACGTCCCTAGCTTCCCAGATGGAGGTGGAGAGAAAGGGAGACAGAAAGCGGGCTCGGCGGCCGTAGGGATCATCTTTGGCGTTTCGGTGGTGGTGTGGGCCGTCTCGGTCTCGGGTTGGCTGTTTCGGATGAAGTGGAGGAGGTCTAGAGGGCAAAACGGGGAAAGAGAAAGTGAAGGGTGAAGTCGTGCAAGAGGAAGCTTGTAACGCCCCGGTCCGTTATTTCATGTCACTTAAATTTATATTCTAACAATATATTTATGATTCTAAATCTTCAATCTTATAGTCAAACTCTCAAAATATCAAATTAATAGAACACGACAAAATTACTTAAAAAAAAATCGTCAATACTCGTAGAAACTTTTTATACTTAAATTATCTCACTCATGTTCCATAATCTTTGTTCTCAACTGAAATATTCAAATTATCTAAAAAATATTATTTAGAGATAAATGGGCGAATTATCAACAACTCAGCAAATAGAGAACATATGCTAGTATATAAATATGACCATTCACAAAGTTCAAGATGCAGAACAAAACATTTATATTTTCAAAATGCATAATCTATTCATTTGTCAAAACATCAGAGCGAAAGTTTTAGAAACATTCTTATTCAAAAGTCTTTTGGCATAGCATAATGTGAGACATCATCTTCATATCATATCATAGTATCACATCGGAACAACGACTATATTTAATCCCTGTGTTAAGGTTATTAACTACCATTATACTCGTGGCGGGGCCGTATACCACCTTATTACCCGTAGCTAGGCCGTATACTATGTTTAACCCCATGGTAGGGTTATAAATTACCATTACACTTGTGGCGGGAGTATACCTCTATTATCACCTGTGGCTGGACCGTATACCACTATTATACTTGTGACTGGGCTGTACACCACTATTATCACCTATAGCAAGGCCTTAACGGAACAGATTAGAGATAGAACATAAATTATAATCAGATATAGATACAAAATCAGAAAGTCATGCTAAAAGTTTTCAGATGCCATATCATATCAAAACAAAGTATCGAACAAATTCAGATCATTTCATATATTCAAAAATAAATTCAGAACATTTTTACATCGCATGCACAACTTTTCAAATTTTATATTCTCTATTTTTGCACAGTTCAGAAACAAAATGTAAAAAATAAATTTATATCTACACCAGTTATGATAGAAAATGTTTTCTTCTTTCATACATATTTCATAAGTAATGCAGAACCAATAACTAAAGTTGTTTCAAATTTATTTTCATAACAAAACATACACATTTTCCAAAATCAACCTTAATTTATTTATTTTATGCAAAATTTAGCATAAAAACTCCGCTTACCTGAAATTTTTAACTTTTCAAAATTTTTCCACAATGATGCTGAGCAAATATTAATCGTTATCTATAAAATAACATGTAACTTGCGTAAATTTCTAATTGAACACATACTTCGTAATTAAAACCCAAAATACCTAAATAAACTATACTTTATTTACCTAGAATCACTTCTCAAATATTATGATTTTCACCTAATTTCACTTATTAATCGATTAAACTCTAAAAAATATTCTCCACCCCCAACCATCTAATTTCTCTTAGTTTCATTACAATAATATCATCATAAATGATAAAGAATGGATCACTTTCTAAGGGTATACATGCAACTAACACTCTAAGGGGCTTAAATTTTTAACAAGTGAAATGGAGGAGAGAGAGGCTCACGAGTAGTGTATGCATGCAACGTGAATTGTGGCTCTACTGTGAACTTTTAGCATGGGTGAGCAACAATGGCTATTCCAAGCGGCAGAACAAGAAAATGAGTGAGAGAGAGAGAGAGAGAGAGAGAGAGAGAGAGAGAGTGTGTGTGTGTGTGTGTGTGTGTGGGAGAAAAAGAGATGGAGAGAAACAATGAGAAGAGTCGGCGTGGCTTACCAAAAGGGATGGAGGTCATGCATGGTGGTGCAACTATGGATGAAGGAGCTGAGCATGGCGTCGATGGTGGTTGAATGGTCAAAATGTGTCTCGAGCCTCACAGTGAACTACTGTGCATGGGAACTCTAGGAGCAACGGCTGGTGGTTCAAGGTAAGGCTTAGGGTGACTGGGTGGTTGCTCAAGGATGGTAAGGGTTGCATCGTGCGATGCTTGTGGTGGCTAAGTAGCTTGTGGTGGGGTCGTGCTTGACACAAGGAGCTGCGATTTAAGGTGGAACTGATGGTTAGGGGTTGCGTTATTTTTAAATGGCTAAAATATAGGACTGTTTGGACGTGGGCATGGTCGTACCACTTGGTGGTTGCCATGGCCTTGGTTGTGTGAAGGCTGTGGTTTATGGAAGGGAGTTAAGGTGATTGCTAGTTTCACGTGGGGCTGGGCAGTGGGGCTAGTGGATTCCGTCGTGTATGGGAGATCTTGGCACGTGGGGTAGTTTTCTGTTCAAGTTGCTATGCGAGCTGGAGGCTGGGTGGTAGGGGTTGTTGGTACGTGCAGGGACATCGCTATGGAGTCTCTAGTTGGGCGACATGAAGGATATTGATGCTTGGTTTTTCAACGTACGTGGGAGAGAAATAAAGAGAAAATAACTGAAGAAATTTAGGATCATGTGCGGCAACCCTAATTGAGGGAGGTTCTACAGGCATTAGATGATATATATAGGTAGTTGAAACCCTAGGAAAATAAAAGGAAAAAGAGTGCGTGGGTTTAAATATGTTGAAGACAATAGGTTCAAGGAATTTTAACATGAATGGAACTCTAAAATTGTAACATTTGTTTAAAATTGAATACGTTAATGGGCTTGGGTTTCATAAATACACCGGGCCTTAATCTCATGTTCAAAATAATTCAATCGTTCAATAATATCTTCGGGCCAATTACCAACTAAAAAGATTTCACTTGATCCTTAAAATATTGCATGCTTTTAACCTAATTATCAAATCCAATAAAACCCAATATTCATCATAAGATATATTGGGCCGTAGCCTATTTTAAAAAATAACATTTTCTAGTTAAAACTCAAGTGGGCTTCCTAGACATTATTAACCAAAAACTTTTATAGAATGCGGGCTCGGTGTTGAGCCCGGGTGTTACAAAGGGCAAAATGGTAAATCCGTGATGGTGGACGATAGGTTTTTTGGCTTTTGCTTGGAATTAGAGGACTTGTTGAAGGCATCGGCGTACGTGTTGGTGGAGGAGTAGGAGCGGGATAGTGTACGAGGTGGTGGTGACAGGGAGGGGAGGATTAGGTGAAGTGGCACCCACGGTCGTGGCGGTGAAACTCTTGAGTGAAGGCGATATCATGTGGAGTGTTATAGAACTCACCCTTGAAAACCAACTTACAAGGGAAGGGTGCTTAGGGACTTATAAACCATCAACCAATCTCATATTTAGTCAATGTGGGATCATAACAACCACCACGCTCCGTAGCCAACGTCCACGACGGTTCCGGCGCTCACACGGGTTGGCTGTATACTAGGTCTTTCCTAGCCTTGGACAAACATTGCCATGCCGACATCACCCCCTTGTCACACGATTGCAACTGTGCCAACATGGATTACATATGTGAGGTGGTTCTAATACCATTTGTTACGAACCCATTAAGTAGAACTCACCATTGAAAATCGGTTTACAAGGAAAGAGTGCCTAGGAGCTTATAAACTACCAACAAATCCCATACTTAGTTGATATGGGACATAACATGGAGTTTGTGTATGAGGTGTGGTGATCAAGAGGGTCCACCACTTGAACATTTTGCGATTGAGAGCCTATTTACTATTACTATGCAAACGATGAGAAACTGTTGGTTATTGGTTACATCGACAACGGAAGCCTGTACACCGCACTGCATGGTATATCTCCACCATTATTTTTTAGGTATATATCTCCACCATACTTGTTAGTTGTTGTTGATATGAGAGACATTATCATTTTAATTTTGTATAAAG
>QEOT01004182.1:0-18719 GCA_003123785.1 Pterocarya stenoptera
TTGCCAGTGTTATTAGTTCCTCTATCGCTGCAGAGGTCTGGAACAATTTAAAGACTAGGTTCACGAAAGGTAATGGCCCGAGTCTTTTTCAACTCAAGAAAGATCTTTCATCCTTAATTCAAGATCAGAGTTTTGTTAGTTTGTATTACACAAAACTCAAAGCATTATGGGATGAATTCTCCAATGTTAAGCCTATTCCCAGTTGTATTTGTCAACCAAGTTGTTCATGTGGAGCTTTGAACAATCATTGATCAACATAATAATGAATATGTTGTTCAATTCCTAATGGGCCTTAACGATTCTTTCACACACATTTGGGGTCAAATTCTCTTGATGGATCTAATTCCATTAATTGACAGAGTTTTATCTCTTACTCTTCAAGAAGAGAAACAAAGGAAAGTTGTTGAATCTTCAATCTTGTCTGAATCTGCTGCTTTGTTTAGCAAGAATGTGGCCCCTGGATCGACTTCCACAACATATGTCAAGAATTATCAAAAATCAAGATCACGACCAGTTTGTACTCATTGTGGTCTTACTAGACATACGGTTGATAGGTGCTATAAACTGCATGGATATCCTCCAAGGTATCGCCAGAATACAAAGCCAAGAATACCTTCTGTTAATCAAGTTTCAGCATCTTCGAATGGCTTTGTTGAAGCATCTAATGGTCAAAACTCCATTCCTCAATTCCCCTTTACTCAAGAACAATGTAATCAACTTCTCTCATTTCTTCAAAACTCCTCACAACAACCAACAACAATGAATGCTGTAGCAAATCCATTGAGTTTATCAGGTATAGTTAACTCACCTGATCATGTTCTCCAAAAGTCAAATTCTTGGATAGTTGATAGTGGTGCTATTGATCATATAGTCAGTTCTCTTTCGCATTTTACTACAACTATTTCTGTTGCAAATACTTCACTAAAATTGCCTAATGGTATCTGTGTTCCAGTAACACACATTGGAACAGTCAAATTATCATAATCATTGATTCTTGATAATTGTATGTACCTTCTTTTTCTTTTAATCTCATATCAGTCAAAAAGCTTACTGAAAAATCATGTTGCTTTATTTTTCTTGCTGATTTTTGTTTCATACAGGACCAACACTCTTGGAAGACGATTAGAGTGGCTAAACAAGTGGCTGTGTTGTATTCGTTTCAACCATCTGATATACATTCTGCTGCTAATTCTAGTAACATTTCTGTTGTCAATTCTACCATAAAAAACTCTTCTTTTGATCTATGGCATTTTAGGTTAGGCCATCCTTTCTTAAAAAGGATCCAAATAATTCACAAATTGTTTCCTGATGTTACTACTCCTTCCACTTTTGATTATAATACTTGTCCATTGGCAAAACATAAAAGATTGCCATTTAATACCAGTGATTCTATCAGCAATAAAATTTTTGATTTGATTCATGTTGACATTTGGGGTCTCTTTGCTGTTGAATCTATTACTGGTTTCAAATACTTTCTTTCAATTGTTGATGATTGCTCACGATGTACTTGGGTATATCTAATGAAAAAGAAATCTGACACTCAATTTCTTCTTCAGTCATTTTTTAATCTCATTGAGACTTAATTTGATATTCATATCAAAGTTATTAGGACTGATAGGGGAAATGAGTTTCATATGTTAGATTTCTATGCTTCTAAAGGAGTGATCTATCAACAAACTTGTAGAGCTACACCTCAACAAAATGGTGTAGTTGAGCATAAACATCAACACCTACTCAATGTGGCACGATCTCTCAGATTTCATGCCAATTTACCTCTCAATTTATGGAGTGAGTGCATTTTAACAGCAACTCATTTGATCAATAGAACTCCATCACCTCTGTTATTAAATAAAACACCATATGAACTTCTATTTTCTAAGCCACCAAATTACTCAAATCTCAGAGTATTTGGTTGCTTATGTTTTGCATCGACTCTATCTCATAATCGTTCAAAGTTTGCACCTAGAGCTCATCCTTGTGTGTTCGTTGGGTATCCATATGGAACAAAAGGGTATAAACTCTATGACTTGGAAACCAATGTTATTTTTCTGTCCAGAGATGTTATATTTCGAGAATCTGTTTTTCCTTTCAAAACATGTTATGATCTTACTACAAAATCAGTTGTTCTACCTGTACCACAAACAGATAATGCAACTTTTGATTATCCTTAAACTCAGACTCCTTCCCATTCAATTCTAGAAAATCATGAATCAATTTCTGTTTCAATTCCAGTTTCTTCTCCATCAATTCCTGAGGTTCCATCACAATCCTCCACTCGAAAGTCTACTAGAATACATAAGCAGCCATCTTATCTTGCAGATTACCATTGCAGCTTAGCCAAAACTGCAGAAGCCACTTCATCATCTAACTCGAGTGAAGGTTCACCCTCAGATATTCCATATCCACTTTCTTCTTTTATATCATATTCAAATATGTCTACCTCACATAGAGCTTTCACACTTGCCATATCATCACATAAAGAACCCAATTCCTTTAGAGAAGCCATTCAACATAGTCAGTGGTGTGATGCCATGGCTGCTGAAATCAAAGCTTTAGAAGATAATAAAACTTGGACTCTTACTCATTTACCTCCTAACAAACATGCTATTAGATGTAAATAGGTTTATGAGGTGAAATACAATTCTAATGGATCTGTTGAAAGGTAAAGCCCGATTTGTTGCTAAGGGCTATACATAGCAAGATGGATTGGATTATATGGAGACTTTTTCACCAGTTGCAAAACTGGTTACTGTTAGGGTACTCTTAGCTATAGCCGCATCTAAAAACTGGTCATTGCACCAATTAGATGTCAACAATGCATTCTTGCATGGAGACTTAGAAGAAGAAGTTTATATGTCTCTTCCTCAAGGTTTTTATTGTAATCAAAATGCTGCTGCAGCCAAGGGGGAGTTCATGCCTACTGTCAAGTCAGATTCTGCTAGTCAGTTTGTATGCAAACTCAACAAATCCTTATATGGCCAGAAACAAGCATCAAGGCAGTGGTTTTCTAAGTTTTCTACTACTCTGTTGAAACATGGTTTTATCCAATCTTCAGCTGATCCAACTTTTTTTACAAGACAGAAAAACGGTTCCTTCATTGCCTTATTGGTGTATGTCGATGATACCATCATAGCCAGCAATGATGATTCAGCAGTAAGTGACTTAAAGAAATTTCTTCATTCTCAATTCAAGCTCAAAGATCTTGGAGCTTTGAAGTACTTTCTTGGTCTTGAAATTGCAAGATCAACAAAATGGATTGCTGTTTCACAGAGGAAGTATGCTTTAGAGATACTATCAGATTCAGGGTATCTAGCATCTAAACCTGCTTCATTCCCGATGGATCAAAATCTTAGACTCTCAAAAATAGAAGGAATACATCTTGAAGATCCACTTTGTTACAGAAGATTAGTGGGTAGACTTGTTTATCTAACAATAACGAGACCAAATTTGTCATTTGCTGTACAAATCTTAAGCCAATATGTAGCAGCACCTACTGATGTTCATTTGGCAGCAGCTCATCGAGTGTTGAGATACATCAAACACAATCTTGGCCAAGGGATATTTTTCTCTTCATCAAGTGACTTGCAACTCAAGGCTTTTTGTGATGCAAACTGAGCTGCTTGCAGAAACACCAAGAAGTCAATTACTGGGTTTTGTATTTTCCTTGGACAATCATTTGTTTCATGGAAATCCAAGAAACAGAACACGGTGTCTAGATCCACGGCAGAGGCTGAATATTGTGCGATGGCAACTACTACGTGTGAAATAACATGGTTGCAACACTTACTCAAAGACTTATCTGCTTCTCAAACCAAATCAGCTTTGCTTTTCTGTGATAATGAGGCTACTGTCCACATATCTGCCAACCCCGTTTTTCATGAACGAACCAAGCATATTGACATAGATTGTCACATTGTTCAGGGAAAAACTCTTGGCAGGAACCATCAAGATCTTGCATGTTTCATCCTTTCATCAAGTAGCAGATATACTAACTAAGCCTCTTGGTTTTTACTCTTTTTCTAGTATTCTTTCCAAGATGGGTGTCATTGACATATACACTCCATCTTGAGGGGGAGTATTAAGTTATTAAACCACGTGTAGCTTTAGTTAAGTTAGTTAGCTTGTATATAAATAGACTTAAACTGATTGTAACAGAGACAATTCATTTTTCTTCTTCAATACATTTTGGATTTCTTTCCTCTCTTCCATATTTCTTTCCTCCCTTCTATATTCTGAGACATTTCTCTTTATAAAAATCTTTCAACTGGATGCGGTTAAAATGGGGTATTCATCACGCTCTAATAAGGAATTGGCTTCCTCTCATTGAATAATGAAAATCATAGAATCTTTGCCCATTTCAAAATCATCCTAGTTTGTCGCCATTTGAGAGCTTCATTTGTGATTGTGTGAAGACGGTAATTAATGGCGACGACATCGAGAAGTAATGGGGAGAGAGAAACGCTGCTGGGTCAGGAAACAAGATGTAACTTGGGCAAACACCTTTTCCAAGTGCTCTTAGGCTATTCGGGAGGAATTGGAGGTGAAGAAAATTGCATCTCACAAGGCCGAGCACTTCAGTTTAATGACTTTAGGGAGGTTCGTGTCAAGGTTGCAAAGGAGAAATAGGCTCTAAACGGGTCCACCAACAGGCTCCTTTTTCCCTTGACGGCCTTAATTAGTTACCATGCTGATGAGGCCTTCATAGTGCTTGCTCATGAATGCTATGGCAGCCATATTATCAGGCAAAGAAAGGGTTTGTAGAAATAATAATGAGGTACTTAAGCTTGTAGAAACAATTTGATGAGAAAAATATAAAAATAAAAATATGAAAGAAAGAGCTGGGATTGAAAGGTAGGGGTGGCAATTTGTGTTCACGGGTCATGTTCATATATGTCGTGTTAAGTCATGAATATTCGACTATATGGGCCAATCCAAATCCAATCCGGTAATGAAACTAGTCAAAACTTTAAACCCTAACATGATCTATTTAAATAAAATGTCATGTGGTGTCATTTATCTTGACCCATTTAATAATTAATTAGAAATTTGTCAATATGATACTACCCATTTCAACTAGTTTTTTGTAAATGGGTTGAATTAACCTATATAACTCATTTGGTCTGATTAACATAAATTCACCTAAATTTAAATCTATATTTATTAGTAGGCACAATATCTAATAAAAAAATTAAGACTACCTACTAACAAATATATCAATATTTTTCAGATTTTAACCTATAATTGCAATCCCAATAATAAGAACATAAGCACATGGAGAAATAGTAATACTACAACCCAACAATAATAATAAAATTGTAATTTTGAAATAAACTTTAAATGGATTATTACGAGTTGGTTTCGATTAAACGGGTTGACCTATTATTGATCCGTTTATTAATCGGTCTTAACAGATCAACTTGTTTTGACTGAAACCCATTTATATCAACCTCAAGTCCACTAATTTTGTGTCGTGTGCATATTGGATTCACGGGTCGTGTTAGATAGAAGTTATGGGTTCTAATGATGGGATAGGGATAGTAGAAAGACAGAGGTTAATGGTGGAGCTTTATGGATGTATTGGTGTTTGACAGTGGTTGTTCCATGGCTTTCAGATCGAGAAGAGAGAGAGTGTGTGCGCATGTCAACTGTTTGTAAAATTTATATCTCACTGAAATACTGCATCCTCATGCCTGACGATGGGATGGAAATTAAAGAAGGAGAAGATGATTTTGAAATGGGCAATCTAGCTAATGCGAAAATTATGTGTCAACCTCCAGATCATCAGGGTGTAAACACCCCCGCAATCTGAAGACGGTGTTTTTATGTCAAAGCTTCTCAACTACTTCAAATAAGTAGTAGTAGTGAATGTCAAAATATATAATTAATAAAACCTTTAATTAGAACATATGCTATTACAAATTTATGATATAATTGCATGGTGCACACGTTACCAATTAAGAGAGGGAAGCTTGACAAAACTGAAAAGCTGTCTTATATATTTTTGGGACAAATTCTTTTGGCTTCAAACTAGTAAATATTAAATGTTAAAAAATCTTAAGAATTCAAATATTACTACAAAAAATATGCTAAAATCATTCAATACGTACGTTACCTAGGAATAGATCAAGCTTGAAAGAGTACTGACCGGAAGACTGGAAAGGTCTACAGTTTTTGTGACAACATTTCATCTAATTGATCTGTTAAAATGCAACTTGAGAGGGGTTACAATAAATAATCCATAAAAAGAAGATATCCAGATGGAAAGAGTAACAGAAAGGGTCTAAGACATTGCCTATAGAACAAAATTGCTTTTCATGATTCTGTATAATGTAATTCTCATACTACTTCATTATTGTTTACTATTTTTTTTTATTACTATTTACTAGTACTTTTTCACTACTATATTTCACAGATCATTTGAGATCATTTCAACATCCAAAAATAGAAGATAGAGCCTCGTTTGTTTTCACAACTTATCTTAACTCATGATCTCATTTCATTTTATCTAATTATTACAACTTTATCAAATTTTCATAAAAAAAAATAAATAATTTAAGTTTGTGCAATTTTAGAGTCTCAAGTTTTACACTGTCATTGTGGGCGAGGAATAGTGGTACCCACATAAAAAAAAAAAAATTCACTTTTTAATTATGATATGTCTCAATTTTTCAAAAGTATTGTGCGAGAATTAATTATACCTACCAGAAGACTGTACGTATCTAGTTACTCTTTCACAAAACCTAATCCAAAACACACATCGATCAATTTGTTTTTTAAATATAAAAAATTTGGAAAGCTTTTTTCCTTATCAATTAATATTATATTGATTTAGAAGAAATGGTAAGAACCAATACAAACTGTTGGCGAAAAAAAAAAAAAAAAAGATGACTCAACTCCTTTGACCAAGGATTTTGGCATCAATCTGCAATGGTAGGGAACTAATAATTACAATCAAATTTTAAAATAAATTTTGGTTTATATATATTTATATATATAAATAAATAAAGTTCTTTCAAGTACCATAAAAACAATTAAATAATTAATTCAGAGCTTTGACCCTTAAAAAATATCATCCCCTCAAATGTTCACCACAAAGAGGATATATATATATATATAGGGGACGCATGGCTACTACATTAAAGAAAAATTAATGAACAAAAGATGTCACAAAAAGGACTTTGGGTGGAGGGAGAACCCCTCCCTCATACAACATGAGGAAGACTACTACCCAAACTGCCCAGAATGCCACCCATGCATGCATTTGGGAGACAGAGCGAAGTGGAGAGCCCCCTTTTACTTGACTCCACCTGCAGAGTGGAGAGGGGACCCTCATCCCACATGCACATGAATAGATATTAGTCATGGTCTCCTTTGCATTAGGTTAGTGGGAGGGATAGGGCAGGTGTTGAAAATTGCATATGAGCACGTTTTCTGCTGGTCTTTTGAGGAGGACTTGATCTACCACCTAACTCTTATACTAGGGTAAATAAAAAATAAAAATAAAAATAATTAAAAAAAGATATGAGAGATTTTAAGATTTTTTAGAAATTTTTTGCTTGTACAGATATGATCCAAGAAAAATTATTAAATATCTCGAAAGTACTATAGATGACATATGTAGCACTCTTTTCTAAGGAAAATGTCATGGAAGTACTACGTGCCGATCTATACTTCAAGACTACCTAATAATTCTTACTTTCTTATATGATGTACGTGACTTAGTGAAGGATTTCTTTCTATCCAATATTAATTAATATTAAGAAGGTTATCTTTGGAAACATCCCAACAATCATACAACACACCAACTATCACAAAACCATGCAACCTTAGTGGAGGGGATATTTGGGTCCTCTTGCTGCTAAGCCCACGACTGGTAGGCAAGCTGAGTTTACCACTTTAACCTACAAGGCTCGTGGCCCTAGGGCCCACGAGAGCATGGTATCAACAAGAGAGCAACACTATTTGCAAAGAGATAATACCCCAAGATGAAGATAGTTATCCTAGGATGGATAACCCCTATAAATCAGAGATATTATCACCTCCTCCTTTATTAAGAGATAATTAGAGATAAACGCATGGGATGGATGGTTATTGACTCCCTTGACACATTTCTGCATCTCTATAAACGGTGTATGAAGGTGACAAATGTTTTACCTCAACTACTTGAGATATTTTATATTGAGACCATCTCTAACTTAGGCATCGAAGCTTATCCTAGACCCTAGTGCAGCCAAGCTATTCATTGCAGGTCATTCAAGTGGTTGGTGGTCTAAACATGTCCTTTACACTTGGGGAATATTCAAATCCATATCCAAATGCTGCACTCCACACAAAAATATCTATTAAGGCTCCAACCACAAACTATTATAATTATCTTGGTTGACCCACTTTCATGTTGTGTTGGATAGAACCACCTCTACGGTTTTTATGATGGCCAGGAAATGTATTTAAATACTGAGAGGGTTACACATTCTCGTCTACAACATAATCATGCATCAATCTAACTATTGGGAGACACTCTAAAGTAAAGTTGTTATAGTGATCATTCTCTCATGATCAAATTAATTTTTTGTCAAATTGCCAGAAAAGTGGTACATTTTCTACATTTTCTATTTCATGTTATTTCATAGTAACGTATTAATGTTTTTCTCATTAGGGAACTCTCAACTTGCTGAAATCTATTGTTTTGCCTTAACTACAAAAAAAATGGCAATTTCTCAACGTTCCATAAACACTAGCAACTTGGAGCCAAACCCTGGCACTAAAGTAACTAGTATTTGTTTGCTAACGCACTGCAAAGGCCAATAAATATAGGTCGGGAATGTTATTGTATGGCATTTATGTTAATGTCACTAACCAAGTTTTTGCAGTCGGCATTTTGGGGACTGTGATACCAGCACTTTCAAATGATAGTAACGAAACAATTCGTACCATAAACTTACTTGCCGCCATCCACAGACTTCGAGTAATGTGATGTTTAACTATTTTCTTGCCCCTCATGAATAGAGGCATTTTTTTTTTTTTACCAATGTTTACAAGTGCTAGTAAAGTCTTTTGTTACAAGTGTATGCAACGTCAGCAACTTGATAGTCATAAACTTTTTCATGTTGACACTTGTTAAAGTAGAACAAAAAATGCCAGTAATATATATTTTTATAAAAGAAAAGTCACTACTGTAGAAGATTTGCTCGCTTGTTTCGCTCTGGGAAATTATTCTCTGATTCATAGATATATATGACTTAACATTTAGATTTCAACCGTGGAATGATTTTTTCAGCTTTACTAAATTGTTTTCCCCACTTAACTATAAATTTGGGAAGCTAAGAAATAAAGTTATATTAAGACTCAAATGGAACTGTTAAGAAAAAGGAAGTGAATCGAGATTGACAAAAAAAAGAAAAATATTGGGGATAATTTTCATGTTTTGATGGATTGAATATGGTGTTTGTGGGCCTCATTCCTTAGTAAAGGACCTGGCGAGGATTAGTGGTGCCATGGGTACTAGCCTCACGGCAACACCCAAGGTTTGAACCGGGTTAGGCATGCAACGTTTGCTAAGATGTGCACGTGTAGGAAAATGGTATATAATTAACAGTGAAAAAGTAAAGTTTTAGCTGGAAAACTAAACATTATAGTACCATAAGTCTAAACACCATAATTACATTCTCATAATATCCACAAGTCACATTACTCCTTAAATGTTTATAGACATAACCAGTTGTTTAATTGGTATCTCCAAAATAAGGTTGATTGAACACATATGGTCACCTACCTAATAGTTACTTATAAAGCTTCCACAACGAGTAGATTCTACAATAGGAAACAGACCTACTCACGTACTGCTCAGGCTAGGTTGGCTCTTCCTCCTTGAATATTAGTCCTAGATCTACCTTTGCATTAGAGTCTATGGTTCAAATACCGAAACTGTAAATAAGTGAGGCAGCTATGACAAGACTACTAATAACAAATAATGCTCGTTAATACATAATGAACAGTTGTATGTAGTAAAAATCAAGGTGAATGCATGAATTTGCATGGTGAGGAATTATCATCTAAGACAAAAATACATGTATTACATAGTCATGCATGTCACTGAGGCGAGGAATCACCATCTTCTCTCGCACGTAATGTCTGTAACACAAATCACATAGCAGTTCACCATTATCATATAGGAATTCATCACACGGACATATGTCACCTGATGGGCCAATAGGGGATGAACAGCTCCACTATTCGAAATCATAGAATCTCTCCCATTGGACCAACATGGTGCAAGTCAGGTTGCCTATACCCCAACACAAGTCAACTCTCATATAGGGATATGCATGTTGCACCGGGAAAAACATCTACCTGGCCAACCAACTCACCAACACATGACATGCTCTAGGGATTCTTCATCTCGTCTATGAAGTGAGACCAGCATGGTACCACCCCACCAAAATCATTCACAGGGATTTTCTCTACCCGTATGAAGCTTATGGTGAAGTCTTGTAGCAATAGTTCGGAGAATTTTCTGTCCCATCCCATGATGATCAAGACAAGATTTGATTACTCACAAAAAGATATCACAAAAAATAAATGCATTCAAATCTCAGAAAATATGAACTAAAAATATCCATAAACATAATGACAAAACATTTATTATGTCGGTAATGGGGATTCAAAGCTCATAATAGTGGTGGAGGAACTTTTTCTTTTATTAAAAAAAGGGTCGATGGTGGTGAGAGGACGCCAAAAACCACATTACCGACATTTCCTCGCTGATATGAGTCAACTACCGCATAGATGTGGCAGCAGCAAGGGCTGAAAGCCCGGTAGCAGTGGCAATGAGGAAGTATCTCATTACTCTCATATATGATTTTAATGGTAGTTACTACATGACATGAAAAGTCTTATGCCATTTGTAATTCTTAAGGTACTTCTCATGCAGGGAAAAGACAACATGGTAGAAAGGAGAAAATCATCGAATTAGATTAAAGTAGTGAGTTCCATGAAAAGTATTTTGAATTAGGCTATAACCCTGACCTATTCCACAAATTTTGTGAACAATGTGGAGTAAAACTCTTACAGACAATAGTGTATATTTTAGACCGTGTTCTTAGTATGTTAGTTTCAAAGACTTGTTTAAGGCAGATACATGTATGGGTTGTAGAGCTAAAGCAAGACTACAATCCACATGAAATGAATCTAGATCTTGGAATAGCTAGTGGGCACATTATTGATTACCCTAAGAGATCAAAAGGGTATACTTTGTCTTGTTCTAATCATAGTCTAACTATAAGGGAAATATAAATGTCAAATTCTTTAAACTCGGCAAACTTAGTAGAAGCATAGAAACAAGAAATGTAATTGTCAAGGAAATGCGTTCCTGTATATTTGAAAAAGCTAGTACTTCTTTTTACTGATCATTTCAATAATAACATAGGAGAACAAGTAAACGACCATCCATCTCATAAACCTTGGACAACCTCCCGATACAAAGGGCATATCACAGAAAAGAATCCAGGTTAAGCCCCATAAGAATACTTGAGTATTTTATTGTCAGATAGAATCTTAGTAGAAATCCCCCTAATAATGTTTGCTAAAACTATGGAAAGGATCCAGTCATGCCTTACAAGGATACTAGAGTTCTAAAACTATTTTATGGTCAAATAGAATCTTAGTAGAATTCCCCCTAAAAATGTTTGGTCAAATGGTGTCCTAGTGTGGTAAAGAGTCTGGTATTATAAGCCAGATACAAAATCATGATTCCATGCATTGATGCCATCTAAACGAAATATCATCTAGAAATATCAACCCCTCCAAGAAGTTCATCCTTGGCATAACTCTGTGTACAACAATCTAGACTGAACAAACTGAAGAGAAGTGTGATCAACAACTATCATAGTTGAGAGACTTCTACGTTAGCAGGATCTTATGTTTCACTTGGGTTCTATAGTTGTTCCCTGCAACCTAACGAGGCACGAGGTGAACTTCTTTTGTTTTAGGAAATTGCCCATTTTCTACGACTCAACTCTAGTTTTTGTTAGGGTTAACACAAAAAACACACGAAATATTTCTATTATTATTTGTTTAAATTAAATTGGCAATTTAGTAAAGATAGACTCACAAATAGAATAAAAAATAAGTAAAGTAACCCATAAGAAGGACATCAAGAGTTTTACGTGGAAAACCCTCAAATGTGAAGGCAAAACCATGAGACCTAGTCCAGTTAAAACTTCCACTATAAAAATATAATGAGGTTACAAATTGTCTTTTCCAGAGCAATCTCTAGAGGCTACCTGTGAATGATTCAACAAATAATCATCACCATACAAGTGGGTATCAACAGAGTGACAAGAAAGATCTCACCAAGTGGGCATTTGCAGTAAACAACTAGAGAGGAATCTCAACAATCAACACTAGGAAAAAAACAAACTCTCACTATCAAGAACAACATACTAAAATTTCATCAAAATCAGGCCACAGATGATCCTTCAAACTTCTGATAGAAGTGTGAGAAAAATTCTCACTCTTTCGTACGCATGACACTCTCTTTCTTCTCTTTTCTTTTTTCTCCCTTCTTTTTTCCTCACACATTTTAAAACATAAAACCCTACTTATTTGAATAATTATCATATTGCCACTAAGTAGCTAAATGGGCTTCCTTCACATTGAGGGATTCTCCCACTAAATCTCTCCTTCCTGACTATGTTAGAGGCACTACCTAGGGCTAAGCTCCAATTTGAACGGAGTTGGAATGACCAACTCTGACCTCCAACTTTGACTAGACTTGGAGTGAGGAAGCATATTCTGACTTTGATGGGAGCTCCAGAGTTGGAGTCGGAAGTCGGAGCCCAACTCGAAGTTGGGCTAGTCCAATGAGGCCTTGGGCTACTGTAAATCTAAGGCTGTGCTAATTAGAGTTAGGTTTTTTTCCCATTTTTCTTACACATTCACTTTCCCAGCGTCTGAACAACATCGAAAGATTCCAAACAATATTCAACAACATTCATAGATTTGTCGAGTTTTCCTTAGCACCAAGATTAAGAAATTTCAAACAAAGATTAAGAAATTTTTTTACTTAGTAACCAGATCTGTCAGAGTGTCACTCAACGGCTCAGCGTTGGCCACCTAGATCCGTTGCACCTTGTTCTTCTCTCGGTCTACAACACCATGCTTTCTCTCTCAAGTCTCGAAAACACACACACACACTCTCTCTCTCTCTCTCTAAGTTTATGATCTGTTTCTCTCGACTCTCGACACAGAAAACAAGTGAAGAAAAGGGACAGAGAATTTAGACCAACAAACAAATTAACGTTGTTCATGTACACAAATTAATCCCGAATCAAGTTTGTAATTTCAGAACCACTGAAAAACTTGCAAGAAGTCATGAACATTGCAGAGGAAGCAAAAATGGAAGAAGGAAATGTGGTAATGGTGTCTATGGGATCGTATGGAGGGAAGGTATCATTTGGAGAAGAATTTGCTGCAGAGGAGACCATGCTGCTTTAGGGGATTCAATAGCCCACTTTCTAGAATGGGAGAAATGATAAAAAGAGAGAAAGGGAGCGATTTTATGGCGCCATTTTAAAAAATTCGCCTAAAAACGATTGTTCTTGTGGTCATGGGGGCTCGAACTACATTCATGGAGTTAACAAAAACTACACCAACCATTAGACTAATCAGCCTTCAGTCATTTTTGTTGGAATATAGAATATATAAAGTATATCTATTGGAGTCGAAGTTGGAGTCGGTAGTCCTGAGTCTTGTTTATTTTCAAACCTGGCCGGAGTCAAGAGTCGTTGGAGTTTTTGCCTAGCCCTAGCTCCATGAAGCTTGTTTTTCCTCTACATACTTCAATTTTTTGAATAGGTATCGGTTTTGTCAACATATTTGACCCATTTTCATCAATATAGATTTTCTCAATATGTAACAATTTCATCTCCGATGCTTCATGAATACAGTGATACCTCACATCAACATGCTTGGATCTTGAATGAAAAGTTGAGTTCTTACTGAGATGGATAGCACTCTAACTGTCATAGTAGAGAATATACTTTTCTTGTTTATAACCCAATTTTTCTAAGCACTTCTTCATCCATAGCAAGTCCTTGCTAGCTTCAGTGATGGCAATATACTCAACCTCTATGGTAGAGAAAGCAACACATTTCTGTAGCCTGGATTGTCATGACTGCTCCCCCTGAATACGTAATCAAGTACCCTGAAGTAGTTTCTAAGAATCAATGTCACCATTGATATCTACATCTATAAACCCATCAAGCACATGCTTACTATTTCCAAAGCATAAACACACCTTGAAAGTACCTCTGAGTTTGAGATACCTGGGAATCCTTTTCACATTTGCCCAATGTTCTTTACTAGGATTAGAGAGGAATCGACTAACAACTCCAATAGCATAGCGATATAAGGTCTTGTGCACACCATGGCATAAATTAAGCTGCCCATAGCTGATACATAAGGCACATTTTGTATCTCTTCCTTCTCTTTCTCACTTGTAGGACTTTGCTTTGAATCGAGTTTCAAATGACCTGTAAGTGGAGAACTCATTGGTGCCTTGCCCATGTTGAACATGTCTAGTACCTTCTTGATATAACTTTCTTGAGATAACCATAACTTGGCATTCTTTATGTAACGAGAGATTTTCATACCAAGAATAGGTCTTGCGAGTCCCAAGTCTTTCGTAGCAAAAGACTACTAAGCTTTCTTTTCAATTTTTCAAAATTTTCACAATCACAACCAACTATTAACATGTCATCCACATATAGTAAGAGAATAATAAACTGACCATAAGAGAACTTTTTAACAAACACACAATGATCAGTGGTAGTTTTATCATACCCGTGCTCAACCACAAAGGAATCAAATTTCTTGTACCCCTATCTAGGTGCCTACTTGAGTCCATTTAAACTCTTTTTCAGTCGACACAGAAGATGCTTTTTGCCCTTTATTGTGGACCCCCCTGATTGCTCCATATATAATTCCTCCTCCAAGTCACTATGAAGGAAAGTAGTCTTCACATCAAGCTTTTCAATTTCTATATTCATACTAGCATCCAAGCCCAAGACAAATATGTTAGAAGACATTTTTGTCACTAGCAAAAAAAGCTCTTCAAAGTCAATGCATTTCTTCTTAATAAAACTCTTCATAGCCAAACGTGCCTTGTACCTTCGTTACGAGCTATTTGGCTCAATATTCAATCTGAAAACTAGTTTACTCTTCAATGCTCTTTTATCCTTTGGTAGTTCTATCAATTTATAGGTATGATTCTCATGCAAGGATTTTATCTCTTCTTGCATGACTATCAACCACTCATTTTTCTGATCATGTTACATAGCCTCTTGATAACATTTTGTCTCTCCTCCATATGAAAGCAAAACATACTCAGCAGTAGAGAATCTAGTTGAAGGCTGATGCTCTCTAGTAGATCCTCTTAACTAGTTTTCTGCTGGTAGTTCTAAAGGAGGTTGCTCTGCTTGTTGTTTTAGTCATATATCATCAATTTCAGCTTCACCACTTTCAACAATGTCAACATTTTCTTCCAATACATCTCACCCATGTTCATCATGCATCGTAGAAGAAGGAAAAATTGAATTCATATCAACAAGTTCTTCATTGATAGACTCAGGCTTTTTACTTTGATTCATGTCTTCAATGGTTTGATTTTCAAAGAAAAAAAATTCTCTACTTCTCTGAATTCTCTTCTTAATTGGATCTAGAATTTGTAACCGAATTCTTCATGTGCATAATCCAGGAAGATGCATTGCTTGGATTTGCTATCAAGCTTGGATCTCTCATCTTTAGGAATATGAACAAAAACCTTGCAACCGAAAAGCCTCAAATTTTCAAGAGAAATATCTTTCTCTGTCCAAACCCTTTCAAGAATGTCACCATCCAAAGGAACTAAAGGAGAAGTGTTGATCAAGTCAACTGTTGTTCTCATTGCCTCACCCCAAAAGGAATTAAGCAATTTTGTATGAGAGAGTATATACTTGATTATTTAAAAAATTATTCTACTCATTCTCTCTGCTACACCATTCTATTGTGGTGTCTTAGGAACTGTTTTTTCAAGCCTGATGCCATGACTTCTGCAATATTATTCAAATAGTTCATTGTACTCACCACCGTTATTTGCCCGAATGCATTTTAAATTTTTTCCGTTTCCCCTTTCAGCTTTCACATGTAAGACCTCGAACACATCTAGTATTTGATCTTTTCTTTTCAGTGGGAAAATACACACTTTTCTAGAGTGATCATCAATAAAAGTAACATAATAAAGTGTACCACCAAGACTTTTGGCATGCATAATGCAAATGTCAGTGTGAAATAAGTCAATTATATCACCCTTTCTAGATGGAAAAGATTTATGAAAAGAAATTATTCGTTACTTTCCTGCAAGACAATTAGCACAAGGCATTAGTTGTGTACATTTGATCTTAGATAGAAGATGCTTATTTGCAATCTGAAGTCCATTCGCAGTAATGTGACCAAGCCTCTTATGCCATAGCTTAGTGGAGACTTCATTCTCGATGGTAATAACATCTCCATCGATCAACCTTGCATCTGTCTTGTGGCACCCCACACTTTGCTTAGGATCTGACGGAGCTTGAAGTGTCAGGACATGCAATATAAAATTACCTACCTCATTTATGACACTTAAGAATGCAATGCACCTAGTATGCTTCTAACAACCTGTAGTAATTGTAGCGAATATCTTTTTTAGCAATACATAATGCGCCAGAATATTAATCCCAAAACATAAACACTTATCCATTAATATTCACATATCCAAAAGGACATATTATTTGTCCAACAAGTTTGTAATCAAAACGATGTAGTACTAGAGACAGATCTTCGTAGTTATGGACATAATATGAAACTAACTAAATACCATGCCGCTCGCGTAGCTCGGCTATAATCTCCAAAATAGAATCCAAGAGCTGGAGGACCAACTCCATGAGCTCCTCGAGGCTCTTTCTAGGCTTACTTGACCTCGTCCAAACAGTCATGCATTGATCGTTGGCTCCCTGACACATTGTCTCTAACTTAGGAGAATGGCAATTGGGACTACCATAGTGAGGTGAACTTGTTTGGATTGAGAGATGAAATGAGATAAGATGAGATAGTTTTAGATGAGTTGAATAAAATATTATTAGAATATTATTTTTTAATATTATTATTGTTTTGAGATTTGAAAAATTGAATTATTTATTATATTTTGTGTAAAAATTTGAGAAAATTGTAATGATGAGATGAGATGAGATGAGTTGAGATTACTTCTAAGTCCAAATGGGGAATCTCAACAAGTAAATCTCTTATGTTACTAATAGAATAAATAAGCATGCATGACAGTAAAATGAGATGTATGCTTGATGAACATGAACTTGCTTATGCATGACATGGCTTAGAAATTTCATAACTTGACATGAACATAGCATACTTGCTCGCGTGAACATGAGACATTCATACATATACATGTTTGATTACTTGAAAATGGATGCTCCGTGACTCCCCATAGACTGTGTGCTCCTATCAATACTGCATCACAACACAGGTCCTTACACCAGCTGTGAGTATGCCATTCATAAAGGCTTTAATCATAGGTAAATCCATAACTTGTACTTGTTGCAGGTTTCAACACCCACCAACATTTGGTGCCTGACTTTGTTCCAGAGTGGACTGGGGAGTTTCACTAGGATAATCTCTCATTTTAACACTTGGGAGTTGTAAAAAAACAAAAGAGCAATGCTACGTACAATCCTTAAATGTGGATTGCATTGCAAGCCTAGTTAATTTTGTCTTTAAAATTACAATAATATCCTTATCAAAATGGTATTTTTTTTCCATTTAATGAAGAGCTTGCACATGCAGTCCCTATCTGGGGACTGCAAATAGAATTTTCGTGGCATACTTGTATGCTTATGAGATGACATTCATGAGATGTGACAGATATTCATGTAACGGATTGAAATGACATAGCATGGCATATTATAAAACAATTTAATAAGCTTAGAAAAAAAATATGAATATAAATAAAACAACTTACCACCTTGCATACATAAAATACAATGAGTAAGTTTGAAGTTAACTTACAAAATGTCATGTGTAACGTAACTACGTAAGTGTAGCATAAGCTAAAATGAGATACATTCTAGGGTTCAGTTTTCTCCCTCAATCCTCATAAAAACAGAATTACTAACTTTAGGCCAAATTTGCAAAGTTACCCGTTAACTTTAGGGAAATTACAAATTTGCCCATAAACTTAAGAAAATTGCAAACGGACTCCAAAACTTACCAAAAGGGACATTTACATTTCTTATGTAAATTTCATTCTAAATCCATATATGAGCTTAGAATTTTTTTAAAATAAATCCAAGTAAGAAAACTCTTCTAGGCCGATTCACTTATAGGCTAAAAACATGATTTTGTTTGCTACTTGGTCATTTAACACACTTGCATGCTTAACCCGAAATTACTAACTCACAAAAATCACATCCTTAGTTCTACAATCATGTCAAGACACTGAATCACTCATTAAACAAAACTTTAAACTCACTACTTCAAGAAAACATCCAGAACATGCAACAATTCATAACTAATCTTGGTGTTCTTGTCTTAATACTTTCATATCAACTCCAAGGACTCCAAGAGTCCATAACTATTACTTCTACTATGTTCATCAATCAAACATAAGTGACAGCATGCTCGACTAAGTTCAT
>QEOT01004182.1:26590-62567 GCA_003123785.1 Pterocarya stenoptera
TTTGGAGACAGTGAATTTTTGTTTCTGCTTGGCTAACCATAGATAATACACAACCTTGCCACGGGGTAAACATGACATGCTTATGTTTCTGATGCTGTTTCAGTTTTGCTCATGTCAAAGGTTATTTTGTTCTGTACTGTTATTATCAAATGCTCATTTGTTTCCACTTTGTTGTTTCGAGGCATTGTTTTGTTTCTGCATTCTATAACTAACCCTGCTCTACACACTAGAGTATAGGTGCGCTGCTTACTGAGTTGGTGGACTCACCCGTTTATCTATATTATTTTTCCAATGACTATGGGGTTTATGGTGACGATTGAGGATTGAAAGCATGATGAGTGAGACTAAAAAAGAGTGTTGAGATAAGTGCCAAGTGGCACCGATATATTTGCAGATTTAATAGAAAGGTTATCAGTGTTTAGTTATTTTATTTGGAAGAATTTTTTAGAAATTTGATTATGAGGGAGATTTTTGTATTTGAGTTGTTATTTTGTTTGATTTTTGGTGAAAAGGATTCATCCTGTGTACGTGGCGTGACAGATCAGGTGAACAGTCTTATTTGAGAGAGGGGGCATGCAAATTTATAGGAATTTTAAACTAAATTACTTCAATTCTACCTGAAAATTTTTACCTATCGATGTGCATCTGTAGTATGGATAGTGTAGATAGAGTTTTGATTTTGATGGAATTAACACGGACTGTGCTTTTCAGATTCTGTAACATAAACAAATCCCAAGAAACAGAATTGAAAGATGGCTCGTAATGAAGAGAAAGCACAGTCAATGCTGAACAGATTCATCACACTCAAAGCTGAGGAAAAAAAGAAGCCAAAAGAGCGTCGTCCCTACCTTGCTTCTGAATGTCGTGACCTTGCTGAGGCCGACAAGTGGCGCCAGCAGATCATGCGTGAGATTGGCCGCAAGGTTGCCGAAATCCAAAATGAAGGCCTCGGCGAACACCGTCTTCGCGACCTCAATGACGAGATTAACAAGCTCATCAGGGAAAAATCCCACTGGGAACGGCGCATTGTCGAGCTTGGTGGACCCAATTATACCAAGCATTCTGCTAAAATGACAGACCTAGAGGGAAACATAGTGGATGTTCCTAACCCTAGTGGGCGTGGGCCTGGATACCGATACTTTGGGGCAGCAAAGAAGTTGCCAGGAGTGAGGGAGCTGTTTGAGAAACCTCCAGAGTTNTAAGCTAATTGATGTAATTAGAGGCTGCACTTTTTTCTTTAATTTTAATGTCGCTATATCATGCTTCAACGTCTAAATCGTTGTTGGGAATTTATGGTAGCATCGCTAATGAGGTTCCTAGATAACTTGCACATTTAAGAGTTTGCAGATACAATTTGATAGCGTTGTCTTGATTTCTTGCTTGACGTATTTCAGTAAATATCTAATCATGCTTGGTGTGAGATGCTATTGATCCTAGTCCGGATAGAGTAGTGAAAGTTGTCTTACGTACTTTAATGCCAGCTTGAATTCGATGGTTTTCCCTGTTTTATGATATAAGAAAACTCTTTATTAGAAAAGATTTGACCAACAATTTCTTAGACTTATATGTGCAGTTGTATGCTTTACGTAAATAAGTTTTATTTTGTGCAATGCTGGCACCCTTTATACCAGTTGAGTTCATATTTTTATTGCAGTGTATAAAAAGTACTGTGTTCTGTTGGAATATTTGTTTTTTCTAGTATTTAACAAGGCATGCATGGATATATGATCATAATAATTTAGGGGTGTAACGGGTCCGGTTTTGTCTGGTTTTGGATAAATTTTGGAACTAAATCGGTATGCATCGATTTTGCATTTTCAAGAACTGATACTGCACCGGTTATCCTCCTAAACCGGTACTTTTGGTTTTATCTGTTATGGTCCAGTTTTTGGATTTTTAATATATATTAAATTTCTAATCTCTTATACTTATCTATATATATATTAGTACATATAAATATTAGTAATACTTATAAAAAATATATATAAATGTTAATAATACACTAATATACTATTAGTATATAGTAATACTATTGGTATAGTAGTATTACTATATGTTAGTGATACTATAGTAATTAATATACTAATGTATATTAGTATTACTAATATATTTATCAAAAGGAATATGTTGAAAGTTTATTAAGCCTTAAAATGTAATTAATATATATTTTATATTTAAAATCTATGATTAAATAAATGTTCATGTTTAAGAGTAAAATTTTATGTTATAAATTATAATATAACATTATTTCATATATAATTATAATTTATAAAAATTATATATAATATAAAAATATTATGTATAATATTATAATTAAAAATATATAAATATCCGAACCGGTCTGGTTCGGTCCTAAAAAACATAAAATTGAGATCGGACCAAACCAACCAGTCCGGGCAGATTTGTTCCATTCTCTGATTTATTTTCACAGCCCTAGATCATATCCAATGGTGTCGCAATCTATTTGTACTAGTTTTGTGTGATTCTAAAGGGGCATGACAGTCATTAGGGGTGTGCATCTGGATACAGATTCGAATATTTGGAAATATCTTGATTCGTACCCAGATTTTTAATACCAGAGAGACTCACTCGGGTAAAACCGGTTACAACTCGGGTGGGTGCCGGATACCCGAATTGTAACTAGTATCTAGTTTTTAACTCTACTTATTTTTTAAACTCTAGTTTTTGTACATGCAAGTCCAAAAACAACATTGTTTTGAAATAAAAATTATACTTTTAAATAAAAATCTGGTTACAGATAACCAGTTAAATAATTGGATATGGGCGAATAACCGTTCGGATTCACTTGAATTTTCGGGTGCGAAATTGGATGTACACCCCTTGTAGTCGTGTTGGAATCAAGTAGCTGATTGCAACAACATTGCATGTTATGGCGGTAAAAAGACCCAAATTGATCTCAAATTGTAAAACCCCTTCTTATAGGCTAGGGATGTCGTGTTTTCATAAAAAGATGACCTGGCAAGAGATTTCATTTTTAATAAAATAAACATTTATTTCATAAAAGAATGATTTCATAAAAACATATCTCCAAATAAAATGAAAAGAACAACTAAATAAAGTTTATGTCATAAAAAGAATAATCTATTCTAAGAAGTCTGGAATTTATCAACTGCTCAATCTAATCTTGCTCCGCCTGTTCTCGTTCATCATCATCACCTGAATTGTTAAAAAACATGAAATAAAACTAAAATGAGTCAAATATCTAGTAAGAAACCAATCACAGCGTAAACATAATAAATGTAAGATTTTTCATAAAATATTTCATGTTGAGAATTTAAAATTATGATCATTCATACCTTTGTTCATGTCATGTATGATTTATCTTTAAATTATCTGATTTATCATACTATACATCACTAAAAATTCTAGAAATCATAGCACGATGCTCCATATAATAATTGAACTCATACTATAGGGAATAATAATTTTAAATAACTATTCTGATTTGTACTCAAAAAAATACTATTATTATTTTAAATTCAAATAATTTATCTATTCTTCTAAATCATAACTCAATAGAAGTTTATATTAAAATCTATCAAAACAATTAGTGGAAAATCATAAACTTAAACAATTTAATCTGTTTGAAATACTTTAACCTATTATTATTTACTACTGAAATTATTAATAAAATATTTAATAATTTATTTAAGTTTCTAGGTATTTTTCTGTACAATTAGTTTCTGTAAAAATATGAAATTTCTGGGCTATTATGAAATAAATTAAGCCTAATTAAAAATGATTTTTTGAAATAATTAATTTAAGCCCATTGAAATTCAAACTGGAATTGAAAATAAGCGCACTAAAACTAACTCAATACAGTTCAGCCCATCCAAAAAGTTAGGGTCATTTTAATAAATTATGAAGGGTAATAGTGGAAAGGCAGGAAAGAGTGAAAAGGTTAGCTATGACCGTTGAGAAATGATAAAACAACTCATTTACAATTTTTCTACAACATTTAATAAAATAATATTTTTTTAAATATTTATTTTAGTTTTGATTTTGATTTAATATGTTTGAAATTTAAAAAAATATTATTTTATTAATAAGTTGTAAATAAAATGTAGATGAATTGTAAGGCTATCGTAGCTCATTACCATTGGTGTAAGGAATTTTATGAGTTTTGCTATGTAATCTTCATCACTCCACACTCCACATTTTTTTAAAATTTTTAAATTTTTAAATTTTTTTAAAAATATTTTTTTGATTTTATTCTTTTTAAACTATTTCAAATTTTCTATTCACTATTCATATAAAAAATATTTGATAAAAGAAAAAAATTAAAAAAATTAAAAAAAATATGGAGTGTGGAGTGTGGATTATAGTAGGAGGTTATAAAGATTTTTGTTATTCACTGGAGGGAAAAAGCTACACATTAAAAAATAAAAAATAAAAACTTTTAAATGGAAATTCTTAAATTAGGGTATGTTTGAATAGTGACATAAGAATTTTTTATTTTAAATAAAAGTTTAAAATATTATTTTTTAATATTATTATTGTTTTGAAATTTGAAAAAGTTGAATTGTGATTTGAAAATGATGAATTGTTTATTATATTTTATGTGAAAATTTAAAAAAAAATTGTAATGATGAGATAAGACGAGACTAAAAAACATATTTGACTGAAATGTGAAAAGTCTAAGATTGTGTTTGGTTATTGAATCAAACTTAACTCATTTCAAATCAATCATTGATAAGATTCACTATTTTTTCACACAAACATAATTTTAGTAACAAGAACCCAGATCGAGAAAAGAGAGGCTTGAAGATTTTTTGCATAAAAACTTTTCAATGGCTTCTGTAATAACTGTGAATGGCAAGTAAAAAGTGATATGACTTGGCAGCATTGACATTTCTTGAAACTTTGAAGACACGCTTCTGGTATTTATTATTAAGTCGCACATTGTTTAAGGATGATTATTATATTATCTTGACTTCTTATATAAAAGTTAGCCTAGGAGGTCAAAACAATCCAAAATCTAACTCTAATGAGTTTAAGTTCTTTTTCTATTTAAAAATTTTAATTTATTATTTAAATTATAATATAATTATTATTTAAATTATAATATAATTTAGATCTAAAAAAATATTTTTGGACAAATTTTTTTTGTTAAACACAATGTATTGACCTAGCAAGGGGCGGGGCAGATGGGGGCTTTTCCCCCGCCTCCCGGGAGGGTATCCCCATCCCGCACCATGCGGATATCACTCCTAAAAGAAAGGGAGTAACGAAGAAAACAATCAGATTCGTATGTCTTGGGTAATTAATACAATGAGATAGTGTGACGATACTTGGAGTTTGAGTTATGGCGGGGATGCCTGTGACAAGATGATCAATGACGGTTCTAGAATATAGTGGGACGACGAATGATGTAGTTAGCTTTTGGAGTTTAAATGGAGTAAAGGAAGAGATAAAGAACATGTGTGGCTTATCGAGAAGGATTTAGTAGAGGGAGAGTGTAAGTTGGTGAGGACTTACCAAGGGAGGAAGCACGCAACGGAGCGGGATGGAGAATTACGACGGTGTGGTTGGAGGAGGTCTCTATTCGAGGAGGGGTGAACCACTACACGGTGTTGATTCTGGATTGTTTACGGGAGATTGAGGTTGTTTCTCAATTTGGGTTAATGTTGTTTGTTGTTTGTTGAGGAGTTGTAGGGGCAATATTTATAATGGAAATCGTGTTTAAGTTAGAATGTTTCTGTGAATTTGTGGGAGGGATACTCGGTATGATCACTGAGAATGGAAGGATAATGTATGGAAAAGTGGTCTTGGCAGTTTAAATTTAACACGTTCAAAGCATAAAGAACTATAATTCTCATGTATTCTTTATCCCTTTCGAGGTTAATAATCATATTAATATGATTTAATTATTTAAAATGCTTATAAAAATATAAAATAAATAAGAATACCGAGTATCCCTTTTGAGGTACATTTCGTCCTCAAGATGAAATGTACCTCGATTAAAATAAATAAGAATATATGTCCCTCATGTTGCCCTCGTTTTTCTAAGTGGCTTCGCTCTCATTGTGGTGACTCCAAAGTTCTTTGACCATTTGAATAGTTTTGTTTCTTAGCATAAAGACATAAATTATGTTGTGCACTGTCGATAAGTGAGGTGGAAGTGCTAGTTTGTAACCTACAACACTTATTCTTCTCAAGATTTCAAAAGGACCTATGTACTGGGGCTTAGCTTTTCATTTTTACCAAATCTCATTACTCCTTTCATCGGTGCAACCTTTAAGAGTATTTTCTCTTCTACCTCAAATTTTCATTTAAATTCTATCACACACGATCTGAGCATATCTTCTAAGATTTGAATATTGGAGAAATTGTCTAACCAATAAAGTGCTAAAGAAATATTAAAAATTCCTCTCTCACAAGGTGTAAACCTTATGAATTGGATACGATAGTATCCATCGTCAAACTTTTTGATCTTTGACCAATACCCTTAGCTTTCAAGCTTCCCAATCGCATGCTTAATTTTTCTTCCAATGGATGGAAACGATTATAGAAAATAAAAGTTCATGATATACATATAATCTTGATGTGAGAGATTATTTTGGAATGTGTTGCCAACAAGAATGGATCTTAAAGCTGCTTTTGTTCCCGCAAATATACTTGGAACTACTTCACTATGTCTAGTAATTTGCAACGATGAAAAGGAGACTTCAGAACACATTTTTCTTAGATGTCATTTCTCTCGTCCTATAAAGAGAAGGTTCTTAATTGCATGGCGACTACTGGATGCTTGATTTTTTCAAAACAACCCGTTTTAATGAACTATAACTATACGGTATTCTTTCTAGAAGTAGATGCACTGGTGGTCAGTGGTGTTAAGAAGGAAGAGGGATAGAAATATTGGATTGAAAGTTGTATGTTTTGTATTAAGCTTTGCAAATAAATAGATGTACAATGAGCTATGTAAGGAAAATTATACAGAAGGAAAGTGGACTAATTATACAAAAGGAAAGTGGACTAATTTGATGGAGTCAGAAATTTAAGCTAATTACAAAAATTGTGCAAGACTTGATTCTATGTATGTATGGTAAGAAAGCTGTCAATACTCCCCCTCAAGTTGGCGCATGTAGATCCGTAATACCTAACTTACGTGAGAAATGATGAAAAAGTTCTTGTCCCAAGGCTTTGGTGAAGATATCTGCAAGTTGCTCATTTGAAGAATGGACAGCCTTGAGGAGGCTTGAGCGAATTTTGTCGCGAATGATATGGCAATCAATCTCAATGTGTTTGTTATGCTCATGAAACACAGGATTGTGTACAATGTACAGTGCAGATTGATTGTCACAATGGAGAGTAAAAGGCTCGAGATGAGGGACACCAAGATCAGTGAGAAGCTGTTTTAATCAAGTGAGTTCACAGGTGGTGATGGCCATAGCTCAATACTCAGCTTCAACAGAAGAACGAGAGACTGTATTATGTTTCTTGGTGCGCCATGAGATCGGACTGGTGCCTAACTGAATAAAGTAGCCAGTGGTAGAGCGGCGGGTGATAGGGCAGCTTGCCCAATCAGAATTTGTATAAGCGGAAACATGTGTACTGTTGGATGAAAGAAGATGCCTTGGCCTGGACAACCTTTGATGTAGTGGAGAACTCTGGTAGCGGCAGTCATGTGAGGAACTCGAGGAGCATGCATGAATTGGCTGAGCGTGTTGACAGCATAAACAATTTCTGGTTTGGTGATAATCAGATAGATGCGACGACCAACAAGGCGACGATAAAGGCCAGGATCAGGAAGGAGGTCGCCATCCTGAGTACTAAGCTTCAAATGTTGCTCCATAGGAAAAGGAGCAATCCGTGCACTGAGTTGTCCACTGCAGAGAGAATGTCGAGGGCATATTGTGCTGATTAAGAAAGATGCTTGTGAAAGAGCGAGCTACTTCGAGTCCAAGAAAGCACCTCAGGGAACCAAGGTCCTTTGTCTTGAAATAAGTGGAGAGAATTTTCTTGAAAAGCTCAATCTAAGAGAGGTCGTTACCAGCAACCAGGATGTCGTCAACGTAAATAAGAACAAGAACGATGCTGGTGGAAGTGGTGAGAGTGAACAAAGAGTGATCTGCTTGAGATGAATGGAAACCTGCATCAAGAAGCACAGAAGTTAGTTTAAAAAATCAGTTCTGGGAGGCTTGTTTAAGGCCATAGAGGGATTTGTGGAGGAGACAAACTCGTGTCTCCCATTTAGGACAATAGCTGGGTGGTGCGGTCATGTAGACTTCTTCATCAAGATCGCCATGCAAAAATGCATTATTGACGTCGAGTTGATGAATAATCCAATTTTTGGTAGCTGCAACAGCCAATAAGCAGTGGACCGTGGTCATTTTTGCGACCGAAGCAAAAGTCTCATGGTAGTCAAGGCCTTCAACCTAAGTGTATCATTTGGCAATGAGCCGAGCTTTGTATCGCTCGATGGATCCGTTGGCTTTGAGTTTGGCTTTAAAAACCCATTTGCACCCAATGGGTTTCTTACCAAAAGGAAGAGGCTCAAGGGTTCGGGTGGCATTATCCTCTAAAGCACGAAGCTCAGCAGTCATGGCCTCGCGCCAATGAGAGTGGCGAATAGCATTAATATAGGAAGAAGGTTCAATACAAGATGTAAGAGCATTCAAAGAAGTAATATGTGATGGAGAAAAATGAGAATATGAAAGAAAAGTAAACAAAGGGTGAGCAGTACCTGAAGCCGGTGAAGCAGGTGTAGATGCCGTGGGCTCTGCATGTAAGGTGGGGCAAATATAGTTGAGAAGGTAGGTAGGTCGCATAATAGTGCGACGAGGGTGGGAAGTGGGTGGAGAGGGGCTGGGTAAGGTTGCGGGGGTCGGGGAATCAAGAGAGTCAGAAGAAACCGGAGGGTCAGGAGACATAATAGGGTCAGGAATAGGAAGGGAAATAATAGGGGTGGGAAGAGAAACAATAGGGGCAGGAAGGGGAGGAGTGTCATGAAGATCTTGGAAGGGGAACGTGTGTTCGTGAAAGGTGACATCACGGGAGTAGAGGATGGATTGAGTCTGGAGATTGTAAAGCTTGTAGGCTTTATGTGTGCTCGGGTAGCCAAGGAAGACATTTTTAGTGGGATGGGGAGAAAATTTGTCACGGTGAGCGTTGAGAGTTTGTGCATAACAAAGACAACTGAATATAAGAAGATGGTCATAGTTGGGAATTTTATTGAACAAAATTTCAAAAGGGGATTTATTTTGGAGAGTGCGGCTAGGGGTACGATTGATGAGGTAAGCTGCGGTGAGAACACAATCACCCCAAAAAGATAGAGGTAAGTGTGCTTGAAAACAAAGACTGCGGGCAACATTTAGAAAGTGTTGGTGTTTACGCTCTACAACGCCATTTTGTTGGGGAGTTTCGACACAGGTACGTTCATGAATGATGCCGTGAGTGTGCAGGTATGTTTGAAATTGATGGGAAAGAAATTCTTGTCCATTATCAGTTCTAATAATTTTGACGGTGGTTTTAAACTGATTGTGGACAAGGGTGAAGAAGTGTGTTAAATGGGTGTAAGCCTCAGATTTAAAACGCATAAGATAAACCCATGTGGTGCGAGAAAAATCGTCAACAATTGTGAGAAAATAATGAGTGCCATATAAGGATGCTGTACGAGAACCATCCCAAATATCACAAAAAATGCGATTAAAACAAGAATCACTTTTATTTGCATAATTGGAAAAAGGTAATCGAGTGTATTTAGAATGAGCACAAACATTACATTCAGAAAGAGTACAAGGAGAATTAAAAAATACTAGGAATAGTAAAACTGGAGGGATGGCCTGGACGTTGATGCCATAAGGTCTTATTTGTAATAGATTGAGCAGCAAAAATGACGGGAGGTTCGGGGTGGTACACATAGAGCCCATTGCATAGATCACCCGCTTCAATCGGCTTCATTGATTGAGAGTCCTGAAATATACAAGAATTAGAGGAAAAAGTTATAAGACAAGAATTATGAAAGGCAATTTGAGAAACTGAGAATAAATTGAAGGATAGAAGGGGAACAAAAAAAACATTATGTAATGTGAGAGAGGGAGAGAGACGGCAAGAACCCAGCCCTTTGGTTGGGATATCTTGTCCTATTCGAAGCCGAATATGATGAGGGGTGGCAAGGGGCTTCAAAGTGGCAAAGGCATCACGTTGGTGGCAGATGTGGTGGCTCGCACCACTGTCCACCACCCAATGGAGGCGCCGATCGAAGGTAAAATCGGATGGGGAGAAGAGATTACCAGCAAAGGATGCAGGGGATGGGTCAATCGGTGCGGACGACAGTGCTAGGAGGTGGAGCAGCTTCTGATACAGCTCCGGAGGAAGAGAAACCAGATTTGCAGTCGATAGAGAAGGGAGGGAAACTTGATTCACAGCCGACAGAGGTGGCCCTAGAATGGACGACTTTGGTTTGTTGGTGCGAGGCTCTCGGCCTGGAGGGTACCCGATGAGGGTCCAGCAACGGTCACGCGTGTGGCCATCTTTGCCGCATGCGGTGCACTTCAGAGGAGGTCGTGGACGAGCTGTGGTGTGGGTTGCCATGGCCATGGCTTCCAATGATGATGGTTGAAGGTTGAGGAGCCTCTGTTGCTATTCTTGAAACAGGATGGAGAAGACTTTGCTGATAGAAGGAAGTGGGTCCATGGCCAGAATTTGGGTGCGAAGATGAGCAAAAGAATCGTTGAGCCTAAGGAGAAATTGGAAAACATGTTCATCATCAGCCTGTCGCTGCATGTCTTTGAGGTCAGTTGCGGTTTGGAAATGGCTAAGTTCATCCCACAACTGTTTGATTTAGTTGAAATATTCATGGACAGAATTTGTGGTTTGATGCAGGGAGGAGAGAGCTCGTTTGAGATGATAAATGAGGGCATTGTTTCCATGGCAGAAACGGGAAGAGAGGTCGAGCCAAATAGCACGGGGATTGATATGATATTCGAGGGAATTGGCGAGGGAAAGGCTGATGGAGTTGAGGATCCAGGTAAGGACCATATCCTTCGTTTGGTTCCACTGAGTAAATTCTGGTTTCGTAGATTCAGGAGGTACGAGGGTGCCAGCGACAAAGCCAAGTTTATTTTTGGCATTAAGGGCTCTGGTCATGGCTTTTTGCCATTTGGGGTAGTTGTCGCCTGTGAGAAGGCCGTTGACGAGAATTAAACTAGGAGAATCTGAGGGGTGGAGAAGATAGGAGGAAGGAATAGGTGGGGTGTTGGTCGCGGCCATGGGAAAGGGCTGGATCTTTTCTTTAGGCTGATACCATGTTAAGAAGGAAGAATGATAGAAATATTGGACTGAAAGTTGTATGTTTTGTATTAAGCTTTGCAAATAAATAGATGTACAATGAGCTATGTAAGGAAAATTATACATAAGGAAAGTGGACTATTTATACAAAAGGAAAGTGGACTAATTTGATGAAGTCCTAAATTTAAGCTAATTACAAAAATTGTGCAAGACTTGATTTTGTGTATGTATGGTAAGAAAGTTGTCAATAAGTGGAGCCACTTTGGGAACAACACTTCTTGTAGTTTTTTTTTTACTTGAATATGTTTTATACTTTGGAGTTTGGAGTCCACATAAGCTCTATTATTTAGTGTAATTAAGGTTGGTGCCATACCATTTACTGTCTTACCAAACTATTGATCTTTGATTATTGGTTTTCGTGATTGGAGAAAAGGAAAAAAAAAAAAAAAAAAAAACTCAATTTTACAGAAGTTTTCAATGATGTAGAGTTCAATCTGCCAGATTTGTATGAAAAAAAAAAAAATAGAGATTTTTCACAATACAGCTCATTGTCCATTTCCTTTCTAAAAGAATTCCTATAATCTAAGATTCACATTTTCACAAGAAAATATAATCGAATTAATAAATGAAAATGACGGGTTTTCTTCAAGTTTGACGTGGTTTGATATGATTTATTAGATTGTAAAATTACTTTTATTATAAAATAGATTTAACAGATTAGATAAAATTACGTCAGTTTGTAAAATTATTTTTATGTAATTTGTTTTTATAAATGTAGTCATATTTTAAAAAACTGGCCAATGTTTCTTGAACATGTGATAAGCATGTGATATTTTAATGAATGGACACGTGTCCATCTTTTAAGATAGATTTATTAAAATGTATGTGCTTACCATATATTTAATAGACATTTTTTTTTTATAATAGATTGGAGGAAACCTCTCATGTCCAATAACTATTGATAAGTTGAAAATAATTGTGACAAGAAATATAATGGTCCAATCAAGTTGGAATAGGGGGACGACATTACTTTGCCCAATTGGTCAACTCTACCCAAAAAATAATAAAATAAACCTCGCAAAAGAAAATAGAATCATCCAACTCAATAATTGAGAATTCGCGATACCCTATAAATTATTCGCATTGGGTTTAGGAGACCACTTCAAAGAAAAGGGAAATGATATTTCTATCGAGGAAACTCACAGACAAAATCTATTGATTGTTTTGTTTTTTGTTTTTATGTTTTAGTTAATAGTTAAGGAAATATTTTTTTAAAGGATTTAAAAAAATATTTAATGAGGAAAAGTTTGCACGTTTGGTATAAACTTGCAGTACTAATAATTACAGTTGGCCCTTCCTCTATCCATATCCTCTCTTCTTTGACATATAGAGCATGCTTTGCTAACATATATGTCACTGTGTTCCTCTTTTGATGCAGAAAGATTCGAGTTAGATGATATTGAGTTGTCAGATTGTATGTTGATGGTACTGAAATGCCTTGAGGTTGCAAATTAGCATAAATATAACAGAAAATCATGATCTTTTCTTGGTTGTGGTAGTTTTGGGCACGTTTTGGTATTTTGGACCTTTGGTCATAACTTTAGCTACGAGTATTTAAATCACGCATATCACCCCAATTCGAAAAGCTATGCTTAGTGTGCATATTTTTCTAGGCAAAAATTGATTGTTTTTCCCTCTAAATCTCCATTTTTAGTTATTTTTTACATTTTATGGTAATATTTCATTTAACATTTAGAAAGTGATAATTCTGAACTCAATTTGGTCCATATTTTTTGCATATTACTTCTTTTATTAATTATTTATCTTTTGTGTGATTGGAATTTTGCTATTTTTGATAAAATATTGATATGGTCTATTTTCAGTTATTACAGCTCAGCTTGTGGGTTGATTTAATTATTCTTAGATTTTGATAATTTTGAATTTAACATCAGAGTTATTTTCTCTGTGTTTTCGATAATTCTCTTGTCTTCATTCCTTATGAATGATCTATTGAAACTAGTATGCAGAATAATCTCTATTCTATCCAGTGTCACATTCTTTCTATTAAATTGCACCTTGCATTTCTCTCTCCCTTCTAAGAGCCTCTTCAGATTTTTGACAATATGACCATACCATGATAGATCTTCCACTTCACTTTTGACAAAATTGATAACAATCTGTGTATCACCCTCAAAGATCACCTTCCTAAAAGCAAGTTATTGACACAATACCAGAGCCCTTCGAAAAGCAATATTCCACTCTCCCAATACAGGATGAGAAACAAACATCTTCTGTGCACATAAAACTGCCATAATTTCTCCCTCTTCATCTCTGGCAATGATTCCTATTCCCATTTTCCTCTGTTCTAAATCCAGGGAGGCATCCCAGTTCACCTTTATAAAACCCTTCTTTGGGTTTCTCCACCTATGTACAACCCCCTCAGTAGTTGCATCTATCTGCTTAACTCTCATCATCTCCCGTGCAGTTTGAAAATCTTCTAAGCTGTCTTTGTCCCTTTGTGGCACCTTCCTCGGACCATCAAATCTCTCCTCATATAAGAATTCATTTCTTCTTGTCCATATCCTATGCAAAATACCAGCTATCACTTCCACTTTTGCCTTCTTCAACTTTACCAACAATTTCTCCCAAATCTCCATAAAGTCTACTTCATCTACTACCCATTTATGAATTGGACTAATGTCCTCTTCCCACAAATCACTTGCAGCTGGACAACTCCATAATGTATATATTATTGTTTCCTCACTTTTATTACATATTGGGCACAAGGGATTATCCACAATTTTCTTTTTGAACAAATTTTCCTTTGTAGGCATTATTTCCAGCTCTCCATAAGAACATATTCATCACTCCAGGTACATTCAGACACGTACTCTTTAATCTTTCATCAGATGTCTCCTCCTTTGAGGTTTCTCCCTTTAGTTTTCTTTTCCTGTTCAACTGTACGAAGTAAGCACTACTTCTGACAAAAAAGTACTCATCCTTCGTATATACCCATGTAAGTTTATCCTCAGCTCACAAGATGACAAGATATAATAAGACGAGTAATAGCTTGACTTTTCCCACTCTCCCTCACATGACCTGCTTAGCAAATAATGTAATATTATAGGTATCACAAAAGCTTTTACTCATGAAAATGATGGAATCTGGTAAAGACAAAGATATGGGTAAAGGATAAATAAGCCTAACGAGGTTACCAAACTAAATCAGAACCATGTGGTTGGGAGCCTCTTTTAGAAGCAGATGGGTTTTGCCCGTTTAGCCTGGCCGGATGCTTTTTACTTTTTGGTCATTGGTATCTTCTTGATTGGTTGGTAACTCGCAACCAACAAAATCTTCTTGACTGGTTGGCAATCAGCATTCTCCACCCAGATTAAACTCTTACGTCATGACCTCTTTCTGTTTTATGACCTTTTTACTGCATGCCCTCATCAATTTGTCTAACCTACTTTCAACATTTTCCTTTCTTCCTTTGAAAAGCAGCCAACAAATTAATTACAGATCATGTTTAACTTCAGCTTCTTTCGATCTAGAATGAAAAGTAAGAATGCAAACGTACTCCACTTGGACTTCAAAAAATACATAATTATTATGAATTCTTATTAAGAAATGGACAAAAGTGTAATTTACTTATTCATTTATTCGGTGTTATAGAAATTAGTACTTAGCAAAAGAATGAATTTATGGAAATGGGCTTTAATAGGCTTTGAAATCTATTACACCAACTACCAATCCATATTTGAATTTATTATTTAAAAAATTAACATTAATTAGTGATGAAAATTTGAGAACCCAAAATTCTGAGAGACTTGAAAATCTATGTATAAGTACAAGAGTATAGATAATTAAATAGAATTAAATACAAGCATTTTTTTTTATCAAGAGTCTGATGACCTGATGACATATGATCTGGTTCTTTAAATAAAAAACCTAAATTCGAAATCCCAACCCACTAATAAAAAATAAAAATAAAAAGAGTTTATGTAGCATCTACCGCCCTGGTCTACTCGAGAAAAAAGTAATTAGAAATGCTTAATCGCTGATATATATATATGATATAGCATGCACGCACATTCATCAACAATAATCCACCCGGAGTGCTGATATTTCGCGAGACCATGAAGGCGCAGTCACGGAAGTGGATGATATTGGTGTCCACCATATGGATTCAGGCATTCACCGGCACAAACTTCGATTTTTCAGCCTACTCTTCGACATTAAAATCGGTTCTTGGCATCACTCAGGTGCAGCTGAATTACTTGGCAGTGGCGTCGGATCTCGGAAAGGCATTCGGGTGGTCGTCTGGTCTGGCTTTGAAGTATTTACCGGCGTGGGTGGTGATGTTCATGGCTGCTTTCATGGGCCTTGCTGGCTATGGCATTCAGTGGCTTGTGATTACCAGTATCATCACCTTGCCTTACTTCCTGGTATGCTCTGTCTCTCTCTCTCTGACACAAACACATGTTAATGGCGGTTGTACTTTGATTTGGTACATTCAGATATTCTGTCAAGTTCAGATTTGCAACTCTGAGTTAATTTTTAACTTTCTATTTTCCAAATTTTCAATAATTGATGGATTGAATTTTATTTATAAAGGTGTGGATAACACATTTAGTAAAATAGTTATANGCATCTACCGCCCTGGTCTACTCGAGAAAAAAGTAATTAGAAATGCTTAATCGCTGATATATATATATGATATAGCATGCACGCACATTCATCAACAATAATCCACCCGGAGTGCTGATATTTCGCGAGACCATGAAGGCGCAGTCACGGAAGTGGATGATATTGGTGTCCACCATATGGATTCAGGCATTCACCGGCACAAACTTCGATTTTTCAGCCTACTCTTCGACATTAAAATCGGTTCTTGGCATCACTCAGGTGCAGCTGAATTACTTGGCAGTGGCGTCGGATCTCGGAAAGGCATTCGGGTGGTCGTCTGGTCTGGCTTTGAAGTATTTACCGGCGTGGGTGGTGATGTTCATGGCTGCTTTCATGGGCCTTGCTGGCTATGGCATTCAGTGGCTTGTGATTACCAGTATCATCACCTTGCCTTACTTCCTGGTATGCTCTGTCTCTCTCTCTCTGACACAAACACATGTTAATGGCGGTTGTACTTTGATTTGGTACATTCAGATATTCTGTCAAGTTCAGATTTGCAACTCTGAGTTAATTTTTAACTTTCTATTTTCCAAATTTTCAATAATTGATGGATTGAATTTTATTTATAAAGGTGTGGATAACACATTTAGTAAAATAGTTATATCATATAATTTGATTTAAAAAATAAATTTTAAAATTTAAATTTTATAAATTAGATTTTAAAATTTAAATGATATGGATAATGTGTTTTATACATTAATTTAAAAATAAAATAATTCTTGACACATTATATTGTCAAATTAAGAAAAAAAAAAAGTACATCTCCGACCGTTGAAATTATATTATGTTATCTGTTTTAATATTCACATTTGAAGATTCAACTTGCTAGTGATAATTTAAGTATAAGTTATATAAATATATATATATATATACACAAAGTTAAAACCCTTGATAAATGTTTTTAGCATAAAAAACCATTTGTTAGCTCTCGCTTTGAATTCATACATCTCAATGGAAAAATTTAATTGTAAACAATTATGCGTACTAATACGCATACTTATTCAATGTGATTGGTCAGAAAGTAAACTTTATAGAAAACAGTGCTAATTTGAATTTAGAATATGAAGGAAACAACATTAGTACGCAGATTGGTACGCAAACTTACTTATAGATAACAAAACTCCCTTTCAATAGCCAGTCTCGAAACACTAATATTGTAAGTCACGTGACTGCATTCCTAAAATTCTATCTCAAGTTCCTTTACTGCTTCCCAAACGGACCTGCTTACACTGCAATGCTTCTCCTAACAATACTAGAATGATTAGTTTATGAATAGCAGTAAGATAGTTTGTGAATAGTAGTGAGAAAGTTTGACTTTTAGGTGTGGTTTGGATCGTGAGTTGAGATTAAATGAATTGAGTGAAAAGTTGAATAAAATATTGTTAGAATATTATTTTTTATTATTATTATTTTAGAATTTTAAAAAGTTAAATTATTTATTATATTTTGTGTGAGAATTTGATAAAGTTGTAATGATGAGATAAAACACTTTCACTATCCAAACAAGATTTTGAAAAATAAAAGAGAAAAAATTGAAAAAAATATTATAAATTTGGGGGGATTGTGATTTTTCTTATTTAGCAATAATTCATTCATTATTTTTATTATTATCCTTTCATTTTTTAAGGTTACATCTACCCATGATAGTATATGGTCTGATATTATTCAGTCGAATGTTGGCGTTGTTTTGTTTTGGGACGGTTAGACTTTTAGTTAGTAACAAACTAGTGAGTTGTGGTCGTTGTTGATGGATCATCATTTGAATCTCCTTAAATATGACTGTCTTTGCATTTTTATCATCTCTGTCTACTGATTTGGTATTATTATTATTATTATTTTTAATCTTTGATGAAGTTAATTGGAGTCCAGACTCCAGAGTGATCATTTTCAGCTAAGGAAAAAATTACTTTGCCTCTCAAATTGTATCGCTCTACTTGACTGTTGGGAATTTTTTTTTTTTTTTACTTAGCGATTAAGAAAGTGATTCTAAGTGCATTGATGTATTTTCTTTTATTTTAAAAAATATTTAAATATTTTAAAAAATGTGAATAGAAAAATGAAACAAAAAAATTACAAAAACAACTAACAGTTAAAGTGAGCAAGCTACTTTGAGTGGTAGACTAGCCCGACTCTTTCAGCTACCCTTGTTCTTTAGGTATGTTTTTTATTCATGCCCATTCTATTTCTTATCAACCAACCCTTTTCAAATAGAATCGTGCTATAACCACTGAAGGTGTAGCTCGTCGATAAGTCTAAATGTATTTTCTTTCACATATTTTTTTTTATATCTTTAAATATTTTAAAAATATTCACAACATCATTAAAAAATAATTACTTAATCACTAAGTAAAAATATTAAAAAAAAAAAACATCTTGATAGAAATACTTAGGACCCAAAATCAGGACCCAAGCATTTCTCTTTCAAATAAGCAGCTTATTTGAAATAGAAATGTATATATACATATAAGTAATGATAAATACAATATTATGGTATGCAAGTTCCGTATAGTTTCTTTGAAAATAAGTTGAATCTACCGTTAAAAAAATAATTTTTTTCATATGAATTTTAGATTTCTCCATTTTTCTTAAAAAGAAAAAAGTGTATCAAACTTGCATAGGCTCCAAATATTATTTCTTACATATATATATATAGTCTCTAGTGTGAATGCCAGCAGCAACAGATTATGGCTGCGTTTTGATGTTGAATGGAGTTGAGTTAATTGAGATGGTGGAATGGGTTCTATGGGGCCTACCTAAGATAAGTTTAGATGTGTTTATATTTTAAGATGGATTTAGATGTATTTAGAGAATTTGACGAAGGTTATAAAATGATATTGAGTTGAAAAATATTGTGGATCCCACGTATACAGAGGTTTTGAATTGAGATGAGTTTAATAATTTAAGAATATGATACTTAGATTTTAGAAAAGATCTAAATATGGATGTTTGTGATTTGAGAGTTCAATCAATGAACCAAACGAGCAAGTAGTGGACAGTGGACACGGCAGCTGGTGGATGGATAGTTTGAAAGATGGTTACCTAAATTTCCAAGTGTGGAATATAAGGTGCATGGCAGTGGGAATTAGAAATTTCTATGCCCTCGATTCTCTAATAGATCTAACTACAAACATTCAGAGTTCATTGTTATATTTAATTTTTTGTCCCAATAGAACCCACTCTTATTTTATTATTATTAGATGAAAATATTTATCCATATAAGCCCGTATCGTTCCTCCAAACACATTACTGTTAAATGAAAAATAAATAATCTTTGCAACATCCATGTTAAACTTAATATATGAACAATAATATTATTATTCTCATTAAATCTATCATTTTTATTCAAACTAAACAATATATTTAATTGATTTATTAATTTTCATTAAAAATAAATAGTTCTTTATCTAGTTTCCGATTTTAAAAAAATTATAGATCTTTGAAACATTTAAACATACTTAAAATATTTTTTAAAGTACACTTTATTTTAAAAAATTATGTATATTGTTTTTAGTTAAATATTTTATATTATTCCCACGTATTGCATGCGTGTGCGACAAGTAATAATTGATTAGGCAGTTTTAGCTCAGTTTGGATATATAAATATTTTTATCTCATCTCATTTCATTATTGTAATTTTTTTAAATTTTTATACAAAAATATAATAAATAATTTAATTTTTTCAAATCCTAAAATAAAAATAATATTAAAAAAATATATTTTAAAAATATTTTTTTAACTACTATTCAAAACATCTTATTTTATCTCATCTGAACTGTCTATTCAAACCCAATTAGAGTTACCAATAGTGGCTCTCGGCACTACCCACTGAGAAGGCTGCCTCTCTCTTCTTCTTTTTTTTTTTTATATATATTTTTATATTTTTAAATGTGTTTTTTTAAAATAAAATCACAACACCATTAAAAAAACTTAATCGTTAAGTTAAAAAAAAAATAGTATCGGAAGAAATACTCGGGACTCAAAGTGGGGAAGCCAAGCATTTCTCTAATTCATATCAGAGCGGACAGTAGACACTGCCACAAAATCTAGTCAGAGAAGAGAGGGATCGAGCCACCTATTGATTGGGTTAAAAAGTCTGTGTAATGCAATGTAGAGTGTTAAGGACTTGTTTGAATGTAAGACGTTTTATGAATGATGTAAGAATGTCCCATAGTCGTAGAGTTTTTGGATGCCCCTAATCTCGCTAATTGATTCTCTTTGAAGTTCATTCGGAGATCCAGGTACTAATATGGCATTCAACATTTAAATCGAGACCAATCTTTTCATAGGTGTTAGAAAAACTAGATCAGAATGCATAATGGAAGCAATATTACTTTGTCGAAAATATCTCTGGTCTAATGCGGTTGTTCCACGGATTCTTCAGCGTCGTTGTTCGTCCACGATCTTCACATCGATAGTGGAGTGTGCTACGTAATAATACCATAGCATCAGTCCCACGTTCCACAGCCTAAATGCCATTACTAGAGAAAACCATTAGAGAGAGAGCTTGTTTATCCAAGTGTCTAATTCAAAGAGGGGGAGAGATTATATAAATAACCCCTCTAAACGTAATCCCAGCTGGCCCTTAATGGCCGGCCAACCAATCTCATGAAGTGGTTTAAGAATCACTTCATAAACTCCAAGAGAAAATGAAAGGATGCCCACTATGAGTGCCCATTTCTTACAATAGGATTTAGAGAGAGAGAAAAGGACAGAGTATTGTAGTCATTTATAAAAACCATATTAATTTGCATGTACTGAAGTTTAATTAATTTCCAAAATCACACATTTACATTTCAGAGATCATAGCTGAAAAGGGACCCTGAGCCATTTATATGGACGGTTGGTGTTTCTTGGAAGAGCATAAAAACATCTGAAGGAAGCTATGCAGAAAGAATGCCAATTTTCATGAATCTAATAATGAGTGAAACAGAAGATTGTAATCAAGTTTATAAAAAAATATATGTTCATTCTTGGCCTCTGATATTAGAAAAATTATAGATGCAGGGGATTTGGCGCAGGGATTGCGCACACCTGCATAAAATGATGCGGTGCGTTTTCAAAGGATAAAATGATGCGATGCAGGTGTGCGCAATCCCTGCACCAACTTCCCTGTCTGTAGCGAAACTCCTGATATTAATGGTGTCTTAATCAACTGTGGCAGGTCTTTCTTCTGTGTTTGTTGGCTGGCTGTAGCATTTGTTGGTTCAACACTGTATGCTTTGTTCTTTGCAATCAAAACTTTCCATCCAATCGACCCCTTGCAATCTCACTCACAGTAAGCTTCAATGGCGTAAGTGCAGCCTTCTACACTCTTGCTGCCACTGCAATTGACCCATCTTCGGATTCTATATATCTTCTTCTAAATGCCCTCATCCCCCTACTCACTTCTACAGTATCATTGATCCCAATTCTCAGCCAACCTTCTCTAGACCCTCTTTCCCCAGATGAAGTTCACCGTGACTCCCTTTTGTTCTTGTTTTTGAACTTATTAGCAGTCATCACCGGCATTTATGTTCTCTTTGGTCCTACCAATTCTGATACAACAACGGCTTGTCTCCTTTTTAGTGGAGCCATTGCCCTTCTAGTGGTCCCTTTATGCATCCCTGGTGTTGTCTGTGCTAAAGATTGGTTTCATCGCTCCTTTTATTCTTTCCGTCTTCAAGCTGGGTCTGGCTTCATTCTTGTTGATGCAGACGATCTTGAGATTCATAAAGAGCTACTTTCTCGTCATGCTGGTAGTATTGGCTCTGTTGGGCAAGGATCATTCCATGACTCAAGCGAAAATGGAGATGTGAATGGGATCAATGACGAGAAATTAGCTGGAGAGATTGAAGGGCGTGGATGTTGCCAGAGAACGATAGCCAAGGATCAGTTGGCAATGCTCGGGGAAGAGCATCCAGCAAGAATCGTTGTACGCAGGTTGGATTTCTGGCTGTATTATCTTGCTTACTTCTGCGGAGGTACAATAGGGCTGGTTTACAGTAACAATCTAGGACAGATAGCGCAGTCTCTGGGACAAGGTTCAGAGACTACGACGCTCCTAACACTCTATTCCTCATTTTCCTTCTTTGGCCGTTTGCTTTCAGCTGCACCAGACTACATTCGTGCGTAAGTAATGACCACTTTATACTTAGCCAGTCCTTACTTTTATTGCACAATGATCTGTCTCAAGAATCTGCTATCGTAGCTTGTTTAAAAGCATCAAGAGCAACTTAATTCAGTAGAGCATAATAGAAAGACATGGAGGGCAAAACTTCGTTGGAACAGAGCAAACATGGGGGGATATAAGTAATGCACAAGCTTCCATTGATCCAACTTTAATTTGATATATCTCTTAATATCAAAACTTTAAGATGGAGCAGCATGGCATAATGTGTTAGATATATAACTTAAAATGATTACATTTACCTATATTTGTGTGCAGGAAGTTTTATTTTGCAAGGACTGGATGGCTGACAATTGCACTTTTGCCAACCCCAATTGCTTTCCTGCTGCTAGCAGCATCAGGCAGCGGGCTGGCACTGCATGTAGGCACATCACTAGTTGCCTTGAGCTCCGGGTTCATCTTTGCTGCAGCCGTATCAATTACATCGGAGCTGTTTGGACCCAATAGTGTGGGTGTGAATCACAACATTCTCATCACCAATATCCCAATTGGGTCACTCGTTTATGGCTGTGTTGCTGCAGTTGTTTATGATGCCAACACAAGCTCTGATTCAGCAGTATGCATGGGGAGGCAGTGCTATTTCTTAACGTTTGTGTGGTGGGGATGCATGTCGGTTCTGGGGCTAGCTTGCAGTGTGCTGTTGTTCTTGAGAACCAGACATGCTTATAACCATTTTGAACAGAACCGCATGTCTACACAGCTGTATTAATACATACATTGCGTTGAAGAGACGGTACAAGATCGTAGCTACCTGATTCATTAGGTTGAACTAGAAAGGAAAAAGGCACTAACTAGAAAGATACATGACACACATGATTGGGGCCACGGCAGAATTCATGGGAAAGACGGAGTTATTCCGCACATCTCATCTCATCTCATTACCAAACGTACCTTTAGTCTTAGCGACCCACATCATTTGAATTTTCTGTTATGAAACAATATAATGTCAATATATAGATGAAGTCCTCTCTTTATTTATCTTTTATTTTTCCGAAACAATATATATAACTTGCTTGTTTTTATTTTCATTTTTTATAAGTTTTGTTTTTAATATATAAGCTTTAATTTAGATATCTTGATTGAATTTTAGGATATAAAGTGAAAAAAAGATAAATATATGAAGTAGACCCCATGATATTTATTGAACATCTAATGATGGATGAGAGATTCAGAGGACAACTATAAATTCTGCAGGACTCATTTTGTATGCCACCTCTCTTCCAATTTAAACCTTTAGAGTTTGGTCTTTAAGTCTCGGCATATGTAGTATTTTCATCACCTGAATGACATTATATCGCGTGGTTATTAACACGCTATCTAGTTTTATTTTTACTTAAAATAATTTTATAATTAAAATGAACGAAATAGATATACGTATATCTCAGAACAACAAAATGCTACCCTTAAATAATATAAATCTTAATATTGATTACAGTAAGATATAAATATTATATATATATATATATATTTTAATGGAAATCATACTTTATTGATATATCTCTATAAAAGAGACTGAATACACGAAGTTATTTCCCTCAAAACAATGATTGAGTCCTCTTAGTATGGGTAACACCCCGCCTAAAAAGTCCGTTAAGACTGTTTCTTTATCTTAGTTAGTGAGAGATTGTTATTATTATTGGAGATTTTTTTTAGCACAAGAATCATGTTTTTTTTTTTTTTTTCTAAATTTTATTTAGTTATAATTATTGGAAGGGTTATAGTATTTTATTTTATTTTAGAATAATTGCCAAAAAAACCAATAGTAAAATGGCAATTGGCATTAGTAAAGGACTAAGTATGGATGTATTTAGAGGTAAGCCCGAGGGTGTTTAATTAAAGGCCATCAATTACTAAGGGTGTGATGGGTTAAGAATAGATGTCATAGGCCCATAAGCTTAGATCCATTAAAATTTATGAAGTTCTAGGCCTTTTTTGAAGAGCTCTAGAAATTAAGCCCATATGTGTAGAAGGCATGAGGCCTTTGGGCCTAACTTGGTTATAGTAAAGCCCAACCTTAGAGAGACATGCCATTTTGACCAAATCTTGGTACACCTTTGAGGCTTTTTATGAGCTCTCAAATTTGGATATAAGGTCCATTCAATAACCCACAACCCAGCACACCTCCAAGACTTACACAAATGGCCCAATAGGCTCAATTCACAAAGCCCAACAGTCAACATAAGTGTGTGTCGGTATGACTTTGGTGCTGCGGGTGTGTCGCCAGCTTTGACCGCTAGTGTTTATACTATGAATTTTATTTTTTTTAAATTTTTTTGTATTTTTAAATATTTTTGAAAAATAAAAAATATGTCAATCCATTAAAAATTACTTTTTTCATCATTAAGTAAAAAACTTTTAAAAGAATTATACACATAAACGATTAAAATGAAAAGACAAACTCACGAGGCATACTAGTATTTTCTATGATTTTAAACCCATATTATGAAGAAGTTATTGTAGAGCAAAACGTACTCTCTCTCGGCCTCTCTCTCTCTCTCTCTCTCTCTCTCTCTCTCTCTCTCTCTCTCTCTCTCTCTCTCTCTCTCTCTCTCTTTTTTTTCCCACAAATCACACATGAACCTCCCCGGATTTACCCTTTTTTCAGGCCTGTTTTTTCATTTTGAATTAGATAATTTGAATTAAGATGAGATAGTTGTTTTGTAAGAATGTGTGTTTGAATGTAAAAGCGGTATAAGGTAATTTTAACTTTTTGTGATAATTTGATAAAGAATCCCAGGTACATCTAAATGTACAAGCAATTGGTGAAAATGTGAGCCACGTTAAGAAAAAAGTAAATTTTTTAAACTTTTCATAATGAAATCTATTTCTTTTTATAAAGAATTACACAAAATTTGTACATTTGAGGTTAATATATATATTTTTTAATAATTAGAAAGTAATTTTAATAATTGAGTATTATTTATTTATCAAAGTAAAAATATTTATTTATCTATTTAAAAATAATTTATTTATTTAATATTTATAATTAATGAAGGAGGAAAGTTTGACCGAAAAAGATCCAAGGGGAAATGGGGGCAGGGCAAAGAGAAGGTCATGTCGCTGGAGCAAAGGTCAGTAACTTCCCTTGGGCGTTGGATTTATTTATTTAATGATAAATAAATATTTTTTAATAATATTATGAATTTTTTTAAATATTTAAAAGTGTTACAAAAATACATGTAAAAAAAATAAAAATAAACACATAAAATAAACTAACCGAAACCCAAGCGGGGCTTGCGGTGGCTGTAGAGCCACCCCGCCAAAAAAATTCTGGACGCAGGGCTACGTGTTTGTGTCAATGCTAGTCACTTTGATGAACAGTATTAAAGTGATGAGAGAGCCAATGGGCAGCGGGATGAGATAAGATACACTCTGATGCGCGTTTGGAATCTGTGTGCCAAAACATGTATATGCGTATCAAATACTCAGATGGTTTGTATTTTAACTCAGTAGCCAAATCGGCCTTTTAACTCTCGTATGTTATATAGATAAGATGAGATAAGATGATAAATTTATAAATAGTAACGAGATAATTTATAAATAGTAGTGAAATAATTTGAGTTAAAATTTTTATAAAATTTTGAGAAATGAGAGAAAGGGTTAATAAAAAAATTATAAATTTAAAAGAGAGTTAGAATATTAGCTTTTAATATTATTTTTATTTTAGAATTTAAAAAAGTTGAATTATTTTTTGTATTTTGTTTGAAAGTTTGAAAAATTTATAATGATTAGGTAATGATTAGATGAAAATGTTGACAACTTGAAATTAAAAAATATTTGCATTTGAATTGTGTTTGTATGTTGAGATAAGGTGAACTGAGATGGTTTGAAAGATTTGTAAAACCAAAGCAAGCCATGTCTTCTCAATTATTGAAATGAAATATTTTGATACCAATACCTATTGGTATACTATTTGGAAATAACTGCTACATATATTATTAATAATAATAATAATAAAAAAGAAAATCATAAACATAAGTTGCAATTGGGAGTTGGAACATTCAGCATTTTGAAACTTTATATCATTAGGGATTTTTTTTTAAAAAAAAATCAATTAGGGAGCTTTATTTAAAAACAAGTTGAACCTGCATATTTCATAAATTTTGGATATTACGGTGTGGAGGGCATTTAAAAAACCAACATTAACGGTTTGCATATTTGAAGAATTCAGCATCTTAGAGCATTCTCATTAGATTCCTCATAACCTCTTTTTTCCTATAATTTAATAAAAAATTTAGAGAATGCTCTCAAAAATTCAAAATCTCCCTCCATCTGATCCCTAAATCACTTTTATCAATATTTTATTCATTTTAATTAAATTAATTCTTCTTTCAATCATCTACATTTTCTCTCGTACTCATATTTATTATAACTTTAAATAATAGTTTTAAAAATAATTTAAATAACTATGAAAATATTAAAAAATAATAATTTTAAAAGTATTAAAAATAATTTAAATTTTTATTTAAAATATTCACTAGAATAATTCAAAACATAAGAAAAAATATTGAGTAGTTAAATTTGTAAATGGAAGTGAGAGAAAAAAGTAATAAAGAAATAATAGAGAAATATTATTTTAATAGTATAGAGAATGAGATATAAAAAGTTTTTGAAAGAGAATAAAATTTGAGGAAAAATTTTAGAGAATGTACATTTTAACTAAATTATAAAAAATTTATAGAGAATCCAATGGAAATGCTCTTACACATACTAATTAGATAAAGGGTTTCGCCACACAACCTCCACCACACTCCACACTCCACATGTTTTTAATTTTTAAATTTTTTAATATTTTTTTAAATTTTTTTTATTTTATATTTTTTAAACTATTTCAAATTTTTTATTCACTATTCATATAAAAAATATTTGATAAAAGAAAAAAAATTAAAAAAAAATATGAAGTGTGGAGTGTGGATAAATAGTAGGAAGTTGTGAAGATTTTTTATTAAATAAAGCCCTAGAATGTACTATATTATAGTCCATACCCTAGTATTTTGCTTCACCAATTGAGCACACACCGTCCAACATTAAAAAATCCTGTCAAAAATATTTTAGAATTATGGTAAACTACTCTAAAGTCTACAACTACTGCAATACTGCTTTCAAAAAGACTGAGGCCCCGCTTGGATACACAGATGAGATGAGATGAGATGAGATGTTTTGAATAGTAGTTGAATAAAATATTAATAGAATATATTTTTTAGTATTATTTTTATGTTGAAATTTGAAAAAGTTGAATTGTTTATTATATTTTTGTATGGGGATTTGAAAAAGTTGTAATGATTGAGATGAGATGAGATGAGATGAGATATGAGTTTTGTGTAAACAAACGGGGCCTGAGTGTTAAAGACATATATATATGTATATGTATATATATATGTATGTATGTATATGTATATATGTATGTATGTATGTATATGTATATATGTATATATGTATGTATATGTATATATGTATATATGTATGTATATGTATATATGATATATACATATATATATATTTATATATGTATATTTACACACACGTAAAATTTATCTTTTTCCATTATTTTGGATCTTTTTAGCACAAGTGATGGTTTTAAATATTATCAAAGCTAAGGGTGCAAATCAATCGGTCCGGTCCAGTCATTTTTCCAGACTAGATTGGACCTAACTAAACACCAATAGAGACTAGAAGCTATCGGTTCGGTTTGGTCCAGTCGGTTAGGCCCAGTTATTTTTTTATTTTTTAAATCAATTAAAAATTTTTTATTTAAAATACTAAATTAAAATTAGTGACTTATTAATGTAGATTATGTAACTAACTCAATAAAAAAAAATATATATGGTCAATGATAATAAATTAAATGAAAATTACATTATTAATTTATGTAATTACTATATAATTAGCTAATTGATATTATATATTAGTTAACTGATAGAATATTAACAAGTGTTAATAATATATTTAAAACTTTACATTGTTAATGGTGATAGATTAGATAAAAATTACATAATAAATTGTACAATTATTATAGAAGTAATATATATAATATATTTTTATTTTTCATTTGGTTTGGTCTAGAGTGGGAAAACCCTGGACCGTGACCGGATCGAAACTTTTCAATCATTTAAAATATGGACCGAGATCGACTGGTCTCAGTCTCGATCCGGTTCGGTTTCAGTCCTTTAAAACATGGACCGAGACCGACTGGTCTCAGTCTCAATCCAGTTCGGTCTGGACCTAAAAGACCAGTCCAGTCAATTTCTCCGGTTCGGACTGACTATGTATCACCCCTAATCAAAGCAGATATCTTAAGTTCGAACCCTAACTTATATTTCATCCATTTAATTAAATATTTTATATGTTTGGCCTACTTTTGGTCTACACATGAGGGGAGTGTCAAAACATAAATAAAAATATTAATATCTACATCTTTACATCAGCTTAACTTATTGAGACAAGTAATATCGAAACAGTACTATTTAGAGTTAATGACATAGTTGACTTACAGTTTCAAGACTGTTGGCTCTATTTCCATTTATTTGTATGTCTTCTATATGATTAATGTGATGCTATCCACTAATGTGATTTTGAAGGCTTTTTTCTATAAATCTAGTATGTAGCTTTTGCCATACTTAGTTTTTAACATATGTCAGTTGTTGAGGATAAAATTAGTGCAAGTGTGAAGCCCATCAAAGACACATGTAAGATTAAACCCACTATGCTTGGATGGAAAAGAGAAAGGATCTGACAATGACAAGACTTAATCAAACATAAAGGAAGATGAAACATAAAATTGAAGAATGAGACATAAAGCAAGAGGAATGGACTCGATGAAGGGGGAGAGGCAACAAAGGGAGGGATCTGCTTCCTTTGAGTTGTGATCGACTTTTGGAGGAAAAGAAAACCAGAGAATTTTAAGATCAATTTTCTTAGAGATTTCCATGGAAGTGATTGTAGAGAGTTAGTTTAGTGAGAATGGAGAGTTTGTATTCAACCATGTTTACACTGAATTTTACATCTAAGACCTATGAATGTATGTCTCTGTGCTGAACCAAGTAAATATTTGTATTCTTTATCTCTTATCATTTATCATTAAGCAAGTCATGAATGAGTCTTTCAAGTACACCACCACCAAGAACCACCACTTGAGGGGAGAGCTTCATTCGACCATACTGTTGTGACCGAAACAAGCATTAAGAGTTGGGCATCGTCTATGGGATATTGATTTTTTATGCTCCAAACAAAAGGTTGCATGACCTAGCAATTACTATTTCCATATAGAGGAGGAACTGTACTCAACGAAGCATTCCAAAAGAGTTGCATGACCAAGTAAATGCTATTTCTGTCCACAGGAGGCATTGGACTCACCAGAGCATTACAGAAAGCTTACATGACCCAACAAAAGCTATTTCCATACATAAGAGGCATTGAACTCAATGGAGCACTAAAGCGAGAAGAAAATAATAGAGTTCTAGATCAATAATGTAGATGTCTAGCAAAATCATGCCAAAATATCCATGATGATAAGTTATTCATCATTCCATCAAAATATTTCATGTGTATTTGATAAATCAGAGGTAGAAGTTGGCAGGCATGGAGCTCGCTATCTCGATGAGCACCATGGGAGGAAAAGTGCTTATCACCTTAATGAGCATCCTGGATGAAGCACAATGCTTCTCACCTTGGCCAACACCATAAAGGAAAATAAAGCTTACCACCTTGATGAGCATTGTGGAGAAGAAAAGTGCTCACTCCAAGATGCTTACCACCTTGACAAGTAAATTGAAGGAGCAGAAAGCTCATCTCCGTTATGAACATTGTGAAAGAGCATAAAGCTCGCTCCCAGGCGAGGATCATAGAGAGATAAAGTGTTTGACACGTCAGTGAGCACTAAAGATGAAGCACAATGCTCCTCACCTTGGCAAACATCGTGAAGGAGCATGAAACATCTCCACCTAAGAGAGCATCATGGAGAGGAAACATGCTCACCCCCAGATAGGCATCATGGAAAGCAAAAGTGGTAGTCACCTTGATGAGTATCGTGGCAAGAAAAATTGCGCCACACAGATGAACACTGTGGGAGCAAAAGTGCTCGCCACTTGGTAAGCAACGTGAAGGAGCATGAAGCTCTCAACCTAAGCAAGCAACATGAAGGAGCATGATGCTTGCAACCTCAACATGCAGCATGGGATGCAAAGTGCTTGCCACCTCGCCAAGCAAGGTGAAGGAGCATGACACTTGTAACCTCGGCAAGCATTATAGAAAGGCAAAATGCTTGAAACCAAGGCAAACATCGTGTAAGCAAAAGTTATTGCTACCTCGGTGAGCACCTTGAGGCATAAAATGCCTGCCACCTCAGCAAGCAACGTCAAGGATCATGAAGCTTGCCATCTTTGCAAGCAATATGAAGAAGTATGAAGCTTGCCTTCTCAACGAGCATGGTGGAAAGGCAAAGAGCTCATCACCTTGGTGAGCATCATGGAGAGAAAATTGCTCGCCACCTCAGTGAGCACCACGGAGGAAGCATAGTTCTCGCCATCTCAAAGAACCCATGGCTGAGTTTCGAGCTCACCACGGTATGTGGTGAGTAGTTACTATGCCAGCCACATAGACATAAGGATAACTCACAACCATGGAGCCCCTGAGCTTAAAGCCCACCTACATGCAACGCACTAACTAGATGAAACAAGCTCAAGCTCAACATGACGAGCACATGCATATAGAAGATACTTGTGGAAACATTGGAAGAACACTACATGTTGGAGAGTAGAAACATGGAGACCAATAAATATGAAGAACAAGTTGTGCCTGCATGTAAACCTATAGATGTCTACAAAGATTATTGTGTGCTAAGTATAGGTTACATGTGAATGGGGCAAGGTGAAAGCTAAGGGTTTGACCAATCGGCATCGACGAAACGATAGCAAAGTATTAGGGCAAACAGGTGAAGTGTGAAGAAAATAAAGAATTTTCACTAGGCTCTATCAAAAGAGACATACAGGTACAAAAGTCAGCACATAAGCAGATTGAGAAGACAAGAAAGCCCCATAGTTTGTTCATCGAACCCTGTCAATAATGCTATAAACAAATCGAGCTAAAGCACAAAGATTGAGCCACACATCTAAGGAAAGCTTCGATCGAAACAACAATGACCATCCTCGCCCATTCCCCTAAAGGCATCCTTGAAAAGTTAGGGGCCATCTTTGCCCTTTTCACTCAAAGAATCCTCCGAAGCTGGGAGCTATCTTCGCCCCCTCCTTCAGTGCATCCTCGAGAAGCTAGGTGTTGGCTTCGTCCCATCTTCCCTTGAGAAGCTAATGGTCAACCAACTTCCCTTGAGACATCCTTGGGAGGTTGGTGGCCCACTTTGCCCCGCCCTTCCCTTAAGGCATCATTCAGAAGATGGCACCCCTCAATGTATGAAGGTCATAGACACCATATGCCTGTGACTTGCGAGGATGTTGGAAAACCGGGGGGTACATCCCCCTATAACCCACGTTGGTAGTGGGCACCACATCGTCACGACATTCAAGGATTCACCAGAATCATGGCGTATGTTCCCATGATGGCCTATGCCAGTCGTAGATGCTACGTCCCGGGGCTTGCTTCCTTGAGTTGTATTTTGAGAATGGAGGATTTGAAGCCTAAAAAACTCAAAGAAGCCACAAGGAATGAGGTGAGACTGTAGGCAACAAGAAATGGAGAATTGCAAGTTTGGGATTCTCAACGTCTTCCTAGCAAGAGAAATTGGCGATAAGGATGAAGGGGTATTATTGGGGATAAAATTAATGCAAAGAGATATAAAGTTGGAGGACAAGACATAAAGTAAAGGAAAAGAATTTGAATAAGGGGGAGAGGCAACAAAAAGAGGCCTAAAGGGGAAAAAATATCTTAGGCTCATATTGGGTTCTAGGCCCAACCCAAGGGGGAAGGTCTCTTCAAAAGGGAAGAAAGAAAGAAGGAAAGAGAGGACAAAAGGTTGAGAAGGAGAAAGGTGTCAGGGAAAAAATGAAGATATGACACAAAGGAGGGGAGATGTAACTTAAAGTAGGCAAGAGATAGAAGAGAAAGAAAAGAGATCAGACCACTTCACGGGGGCTTCCTCTAGATGAATTTTGGGGATGACTTGTCCTTCAGTTTCTTCAACCTCACAATAGGGACTCCAACGACGAGGTCTCCCCAGTAGATAGAGCTCTGATCTCCATTGTACAATGAGGATGAGAGTCCATGAGAGACTGTAAAACTGTCATATTAGAATGAATTCTACCCTAGTCAAAACCCTCGTGGACATGAGCGTTACATTGAACCACATAAATTTGCGTGTCTCTCCCACTTTATTTTATCTGCATTTATTTATTGCTCGCCGCTATGGATGCATGTATGGCCTGTTGCATTATTTTTACTACGCAAATCTCACACTTGTGAATAGAAACTATCTGCACTAACTGGCTTGTCTTCTATAGCACGGTCAAGCACCCCAACTACTTACCTTACTCACATCTATAATGGTCAACGAGGCGAGTTAAGTCTAACGTAGTGTTCGACCTCTATCCTTAACAAGGCGAGTTCAGTCTGACGTACTGCTCGACCTACATCTAGTCAATGGGGGGTGCTTAGTCTAACGTATTGCTTGACCTCCATCGAGTCAACGGGGTGAGACCATTCTGAAGTAGTGCCTGACCTCCATCCAGTCAACAGGGGGAGTCCAGTCTAATGTACTGCTCGACCTCTATTCGGTCAACAGGGTGACTTTAGTCTTATATACTGCTCGACCTCCACCAAGACAACAAGGCGGGTAGTCTTGCATACTGCCTGATGTTACTCCCGAGACGACATCTTCACCAGCAAATGCCAGGTGTTTGCACTTGTGTCATAACCATTACCAGCGGGTTACCTTCAAGAATGAGCCTTTAGAGTTAATATACCTCCGAGCTCCACAACCACCTCGCTCGAATTACCTTTAGGAATGATTTGACGGGCTCGGCAACAACCTTAGGTGGACCCAGGGGTCTATGGGCTCCCTATCCACTTTGCATGGGTTACAACAAACAAACTCTAAAGGTAACAACAATTCACATCGGAGAAGAAAAGCTCACCAACACCATCGAAAGTAAAAACATGGGACGTATATACGCTTTTCGAGTTCCCTCACTTTTATGAGGGTCAACAAGGCGAGTCTAGTCTTACACATTGCTCAGCCTTAGGCAAAATAACAAGGCGAGTTCAGTTTTACACATTGCTTGACCTCTGCCAAGACAACAAAGCGAGTTCAATCTTGTGAATTGCTCGGCCTCCACCACGGTAAAGTGCAGATCTAGTCTTATGAACTGCTCGGCCTCTGCCATGGCGAAGTGCCGATCCAGTCTTACTACCAATTACTTTCCTTCTCCGTAGGTGTCAACAGGCGAGTCTAGTCCTACAAACTGCTTGACCTTGGCCGCGGCGAAGAGACAGGTCCAATCTTTTGGCTGTGCGGGTTATCCCTACTTTTAAACGGGTCAACAGATAGGAAGGTCAGGGACCTCCCGGCCTCCCAAGTGCCCGAATAGGCAAGCAGGTCACTTGATTGCCTGACCACCCTCGTGATTATAAAATTCGAGCCCCACACTCGCACCTTACGCGGTCGAGCCCATCTCCTGTCATAGCTAAGCTCCACACTTACACCTTTTATAGTAGAGCCTATTTCTTGCCAAAGTCGAGCTCCGAACTTGTACCCTACGTGGCAGAGTACATCTCCCTCTAAAGCCGAGCTCCGAGCTCGCACCTTAAACGGTCAAGCCCATCTCCCGCCTAGCCTTGCACTGGGAAATCTTTATCGCTTAATGCAAGTGAAATAAAGAATTAGGGACCCACTCGCGAAGTTTGTTTTTCTATGGATTGCTACTAACTTCTACATCTATCTCGCATATTTTATCTTGAAGATTTAAGGCCTTCTTTTGGAGCATATTGAGTTTAAGAATCGCGGGCAACTAAGAGGGATAAAATATCATAGGCCCATAATGTCTTCTAGGCCCAACCCAAGGGCGTGGGTCTTTTCAAGAGGGAAGAAAGAAATATGGAAAAAGGGGACAAAAGGCTGAGAAGGAGAAAGGTGTCAGGGAAAAAGTGAAGAAGTGACACAAAGGAATATAGATGTATCCTAAAGTAAGCAAGGGGTAGAGGATAAAGAGAAGAGACTAGACCACTTCATGGGGGCTTCCTCCAAATTATTTTTGGGGATTGACTTTAACTTCTCCTTCAGCTTTTTCAACCTCACAACAGAACTCCAACAAAGAGATCTCCCCAGTAGATAGAGCTCCGATCTCCATTGTATAGCGATGATGAGAGTCCATGAGAGACTATAAAACTATCATATTATAGTGGATTCTTCCCTCCCCAAAACCTCCGTAGACGTAGGCATTATGGCGAGCCAAGTAAATATGCTTGTCCCCGCCTCTTTATTTTCTCTGCATTTATTTACTGCTCACTGCTATGGATGCATGCATGGACATCACATTGTCGCACCGGACCACTGTCAAGGGTTCCATACAGCACTAATTGAGGCCTGAATAGTCTCATCGGGTCGGGATTGACTCTTTCTTCCGTTCGGACTTGCTGCACTATTTTAGGCATTGACAAGGCCGGTTCGCTTCCTGTGGGCCGAAACCAAAGAGCTCCAATACTATTTTTCCTACAGATATCCATGGGAGTGATTGTAAAGAGTTTAGTAAGAATTGAGAGCTTGTATTTAACCATGTTCATAGTGGGTCCAAGACCCATGGACTTAGGCCTCGATGCTGAAGTATGTAAATAATTGTCTTCTTTATTTCTAGTCAATTATTATCATTAAATAAGCTATGAATGAGCATTCCAACCACTTCATCACTAAGAACCACCACGTGAGAGGAGAGGGTCAACTGACCATACTGTTGAGGTGAAAAATGCATCATAATCAATTTATGTCACCGTTGCTCATGTACCCATTGTTATAGCTAGGATAAGTAACATGAATAGTACCCTATTGGACCACTATATTTGTAGCATAAATTTTCTGTTAGCACTTGTGGAGCATGGAGCAAATTAGTAAAACAAATTAGCTACATAAACATTGAATAACTGCTAATTTATTAAATATACATAAATATTGAGCGTTATAAATTATTGTAATTAATATGAAATATATTTATTTGATTAAAATTAAAATATCATGACCTACATAGCTGAAAAATCTACCAAAATAAATTAGATAAGAAATAATAAAAAAGTAAAAAATAAATAATATTTTATTATTATATAAAGTTAAGAAAGATAATCTAATCTAGGATTAGGCCATTTTGTGTCGAATAGTCAAAACGCAAAAGGTGTAATATTAAGCGAACTTTGACCAATGGGATATATAGCCAATCGAATTCTAGTGCTCCCTCCATATAAGTAGTGTCTACAAGGGTTGTCAATTTTGATTGANAAACTTTGACCAATGGGATATATAGCCAATCGAATTCTAGTGCTCCCTCCATATAAGTAGTGTCTACAAGGGTTGTCAATTTTGATTGATCAAAAGCCGATCGATGAAGTCAAAGGACAGAGGCTCGAAGACAAGATAAGACGCAAGGCTCATGCACTAGTCAAAATGAGACATTTTGGGTATTGATATGTAAATAGGCTCACGCGCTAGTGGAGCTAGCTTTCGTTGTTCAATATATAAATTGCTTGAAAAGAAATTATAAACGAAAAGTAATTGGAAGAACAAGAAAATTGTGCATCCGCGATTATATGATGTTAAATACACCACAAAATATTCCGAAAGGAATAAACAGGGAAGAGAAATAAAATGGAAAGGAGGTGATCTATATTAATCTAAAGGATAGTTACAAAATGTTTCATTCTTGATACAAAGGAATAACCTCT
>QEOT01004182.1:72163-102234 GCA_003123785.1 Pterocarya stenoptera
TTTCTTGACAAAAGGGCCTGAGAATGAGTCATATTATATTTGTAACACCGCCAAGCTTAAGCCAAGCCTGCGTATTATAAATATTTTTTTTAGGGAACCGAAATTAGATTAGTTGGTGAAGTTTTGGAAAGATCTTGGACCCATAAGTTATTATGATAAATTATAAGAGTTTTATTGGGTTTAATATTTGGACAAAAATCCATTTAATATTTAGGAATTAACTGAGCCCTAAACAATTAACAATTGACCAAAGAAATTCTTCTAAAAGCTTGGAGATATTATTGGACGATGAATTTATTTTGGACATGAGGATTAAGACCCGGTTTATATGTGAAATCCAAGCTCATGATTGTATCCAATTTCAACCACTAGGCTTACAGTTTTTGAGTTCCATTCACATTAAAATTCCTTAACTCGATGCCTTCTATATATTTTAAACCCATGCAAGTTATTTCTTTTCCTCATCAAATTTAGGGTTTTCAGTTTCAAAGCAACCGCAAGTCACATGTCCTCCCCTATGGGCAGACCATGTTGTATTGTACTACAACCTCCCCTTCACTCCAACCCAAACCGCAGGCCGCTACCACACGCATATATATAGAGAGAGACCCATGTATTGTGCATCCATCCCGTTAGCCTCCCTTAACCCGCACCAGCAACAACTACCATCATCAAAGCCCTGAGCAACTGTGTAGGACCTCACTAGCAAGCCCTCCAAAGGACCCCACCATGCACGATAGTTCCTCCCAAGCCGTTCAGCCTTCACGATTTATTTCCCCTGCACCACCCACACCATCACAAACCACTAAACCCATGTTCAGCCCATGCACACAACTAGCCATCCTCCCTTTATTTTATTTGTTCACTAAACCAAAGCACTGGCCATCCTCCATGAATGTGAAACCGGAAGATGTCGTCATGCCAACAGCTCCTCACAGAGGTGAAGACCGATTCCATTACCACCTAGCTGCGAACCACCAAGCACCGGGGTGCGACTTTCCTCAGCCATAAAGCCACCGTAGGCCAGCCTCCTTAATTCAGAAACTATGCAACCCGTGTACGTCCACCGCAAGGTGCAACCTCACGTTAGAAACACCATGAAAATAGCCGAGCGACCGTGTTCCAACTGCCTAGCAAACCTCCATGTTGCCATTAGTCGTCTGTGTTACAATGCCAAAACAGAGCAATGTTTTGTGCTCTCAGCCCCAGATACTTCCCTGCACGACCACCCTCACGCACTTTCATAGGCAACAAAAGACGCCGATGATGAAGACTCCATGGTCAAACCTGTAGCCCCCACTGCTCGGTAGTTGTGCTCCCCCTCTTCTCCTACGGATGTGAAACGCGAAGTGGACAGCACCCACCTCTCGGGCTCTCTCCCTCTCTCCAAATTATCTCTCTCTCTCTCTCTCTCTCTCACATTTTCATGCTCTGCCGCCTGAAACAGCCACTGCCTCTCACCCACGCTAGAGGTTCACGGTTGAATCCACTGCATGCAATCTTTGCTCGTAAGCCTCTCTAGTCTCTCCTCCACTTCACTTGTTAAATTGTTATGCGCCTTAGATAGTAAATTACATATGTGACCCAATGTTTATTAATAATGATGATATTATTGTGATAGTACTAAGAGAAATTAGATGTGTGGCCGTTGGCCACTTTATCAGCAAGACGTTGGAATGACCTTAAGCCGTTAAGATGGTGGATTGTTAAAGTCGTTCTATTTTATACATTAATAGAACTTAAGTGCTGCAATAGCAATTAACAATGTTAAATATAATATATGAAACCAATATAGATGTAAATAACTTATAGGGAATAAATCTAGAATTCCTGATAATCTGGACTTGTGAAAAGATCACAACACTTTCTCCAATCGTCATAAGCTTCAGTCCACCACAACGTGTATATAAGTTTCTGTCTCATAACATACGAACATTAGCTTCTCACGTTTGAACGTTATTCCTTCCAAATGAGGAAGATGATATACATTTCGCACATTAATCATATAACATGCGAATGTTCTACAGTACGTGCGAACGTTTTGAGAGTGAGTGCAAATGTATATTTTACAATTGAACATATGTTTGTAACGTTCCCGCGTATGGTCGTTCATATTCTTAAGCGGCACATATGTGTGAATGTTATTTGGAGACTTGTATTTTAGCCATCACATTCAAATGTAACTTATCTTACATTGAAATGCTTTTTCTAGAGGAAATTAACGTGCGAACGTAAAAACTAAAATGTTCACACGTATAAGCTTAACTTCTGAACATGATATTTTATGTTCAAACATGTTCCCGAAATAATTTAGATTACAGTACATAATATGCATCATAGTATTAATATTACTCATTTTTTTTTTCAGGATATGGCTTATCTTCTGACGACAGGAAAAGGGGGAGGGAAGGAACAAGCGAAGACACGTCTCGAATGGGGCTTGAACATTGATGTCCGAATGAAAAGTTATGATCAACCAGTTTCACGAACTCATATGGGAGCAAAAGAGCATTTGAAAAGTGTTCGTTATGAGAGGCTGGATGAGTATCTGCACATTAAGGAGTAGCATATACCCCTCAATGGTTCAAGAATTTTATACGGGGATGTACTTCATGTCTCAGGATGCATTCTCTCACACCGTGACAGTACACGATATTTAGTTCGAGGTCTCGACGGATGTCATCGTCGAACTTTTAGGGATTCGTCGCGTAGTTGAGATATCGACTATAGGAGATGCTTAGCCTAGGGATGGATCTTGAGTAGATGCAGATGTAAGCACTTTTGCATCATCTACTGGCACAGTTAATCGGTCAGAAGCTAAGGATACTAATGAGGAGGATGGCGGCCGAGATGTGGATTTCTACATCCTTACTGAGAGTGACCAAAAGCGGATCGATAAGAAGAACTCCTTTGACTAGGTAAAGCTTTTCCCTTTTTTCTGCATGTTACATCTTATTATTGAAATAAATGTGGATCCTATGAAACATAAGACCACATTTAGCCTGACTCGCACATAATTCCTTATACGAGTGGCAGGTGGAGAGTCCATCGATTTGCCACTTCGTATTTTTTAGAAGATCTGTTAAGAGGCAAGCATCATCTCCACGGGAAACCTCCCATATGGAATCTTCATTACCAAGTTATTACAGGCAGTGTGCAACCCAAGGTGGAGGAGTGGCTGAGAGACCAGATGAGCCCCATCGACATGACCACACACGGTCGGTGCATTGGACAGAGAAGTGGGCATGCTCACGTCTGTCTGGCCCTGTACCAGATCTAATTCCTTCGACCTAGTCTGGGCCTAGTGTTGCTCTCCATATTGGGAGTACTAGTCAGCTATTGACGGGTACATCTATGGGAGATGTACGGCCTACCTGGGTTGATGCGATGATCTCAAATATTACTGCGCACATCGACCAAAATATCGCGTCAATAGAACAGAGTGTTGGAGATTTTATCACCGATGTTCTCCATCAGATAGATATCCTAAACACAAAGGTCAACGCATTGACTTACAATTTTAATAAATATATAACCAACTCGTTTTGAGTATTTTTCACTTTTATCGTGTTGTTTACAAAATTTAGGAATATTTTGTACTTGGTTTTTATCATATGTAATGAACAATATTATTTAATATATATACTATTTTTGTATTTCAATTCTCAATCTTTTTTAATGTTAGCTTATGCAACTTTAATATTAACTCATTACAATTCAATTCTCAATTTTTTTTAACTTGAAATATCCAACTTTAATATTAAATCAATTAACGTTCGCACGTAAATCAATAACGTTCAAAAGTTGGCGTCAAAATTTTTTACGATCGCACGTAAATAGTCTCCACGTTCGAATGTCCAGGGCACGTTGTAACGTGAATATGTATACTTTCGAACGTAATGTAATTTCTCAGCTGCCTTCAGTGACGGTTTCCATAAACTGTCATTGAAAATTTTTTTTGTGATGGTTTGGGCATTGTCACAATTTTCAAACCATCATAAAAACTAATTTTGTTGTAGTGAATTAACATATTCACCACCGTCATCACTATGAACAAATTTGACCAAAGTTTTAAATATCTTGTCGTACCGGCCAGTATTTACCGTGCTGAACTAGTAATCAGCATGAGAGAGATAGGTGTTTTGTATCGGGTCAAATACCGGTCATTTCGGTCAATACCAGTCGGTTTTCAGTGTACCGACTAAAATTTTATATTTTTGTATTTTATTTTTCATAATTTTCACTCTAATTCTCACATCTGAAGACTATTTTCTTAATTTTTTTAATCCTATTTTCTCGAGAATTAAAAATCAAATCCCTACTTTCATTTTCAGATGAAGAGAAGTGATTATTATTGTTAATAGTTAGATTGAGAACTTAGAAGTATTATTGAGTTTCATAAATATGTGTTTTAAAACTAATGTTAAATTGAGTTTCCAGAAAATTGAAAAATTAGAAAATATAGTAGCAACATAAGACTTTCTTGCAATTGGGAATTTCCAAACATATCTAGTAAATTTATCAATAAGAACAATCTATTAGGCCTGTGCAAGCAACAACCTGACCCGATCCAATTCGAACCAAAAAGTCAGGTTTGAATGATGCTCGGGTTCCATGTATTCAACCCGCTAAATCTCAGCAACCCTCTAATGTCACTCAAAACCAATGAAGGCTTTTCGACTTTTGCTTTTGCAAACAAAGAAGGCATGGAAAAAAAATCTAGATCCACACAAACCACAGAAGATTGAAGTTGGGTGGAAGCTGGCTGAATTAGTTGAAACTATCTATGCCGATATTGATCCATCCATGCTCGACATCCTACCCACCGAAGAAGAGGCCGTGGTTGTGAATTTCGTGTTTGAGCCTCACTCCTTGTTGGCTAGACCCGGAGTGATCAACATGGTATTTTCCTCCATCAAGGCCATGACGCCTAAGATCGTCACAGTGGTCCCTCCAACTAAAGACATGATGATGTTCGACGTGTACCTAGGGAGACAAATATGCAACGCCGTGACTTCTGAAGGAACCGACCGATTGGAGCGGCACAAGACGTTGAGTACTCAGTGGCGTACTCGGATGGGATTGTCCAGGTTCAAACCAGTCCACCTAGGGTCCAACGCATTCAAGTAGGCCAGTATGTTGTTGGCCTTGTTTGCGGGTGGGGATGGGTATACGGTGAATGAGAGTTGTAGACAATCTCTCGGCATATTCATCGTATATATAAAAACGGGTGACCCGATATAGGGTCGGGTCGGGTTGATGCATTTATGAGATGTTTGCAGGTCGGGTCGGCCCAGTATACTAGCTGGGTTGGTCAAGTTGCAGCCCTACAATCTATTATCCATATCCATCATAGGAGGATGTTGGGGTGAGCCTCCACACATAAAGTGCATGGTAGGTAAAAAGGATAATGTATAAAGTGCTACGAGAAGTAAGGCAATTTCACAAAAATCAACAATCTTATTCAAAGATGGTGAATTTACAAATTATTTTTTTTAAGTAATCTAAGGTGTGGATGATTGGGCCGTGCATGCCATATATTGTTGGTCGCGTTATTTGCTACTATGCCAATAGGGCATTGTGGAAGCTTGTTGGAGAGAATTGGGTTTAGTCGACCATTGACCGAACCTTTGAGCATCATCAAATTGGTCTTTAGATCCTTAATAATAAAGCCACATAGAGATAATGAAAGGAGTTTCTTTATGAGTTTAGGCACGATAAGAGCATTTTGTAACAGTGTAGTAGATTTCCTCGCTAGAGAAGGAGAAAAGGGAATGAATGTCACGTATAATGGTATCCAAGATCTTCCCCGTTTATTAAAAGGTATGGTGAGGCTAGATTTCTTAAGTCTTCCGTCTTTCTGTCATTAGTTTTGCTTTTTTGTTTATTTGTGTTCTAGGTTTGTTTAGTTTGTTTCTGTTTCTGTTTTTTATAGGCTTGTTTAGATTTTTAATTCCTTGTCTTGGTTTAGGCCTATTAGTTTTCTTTGTGGTGTTTTTATAGGTTTGTTTAGTTGCTTTTGTAGTTTTGTTTTGTTTTGTTTCTTTGGTTTTTTTGTTATTCTGGTTTGGTTTGTATTTGGGAGGTTTTTTATTTGTTAATCTGTAAACTCCCTTATACTTGGCTTGTAACCACGGTATTCCTCTTCTACAAGTGATGGCTCTATTAATAAATTTGGGACGGGACCATTATCATATGGCTACCTGCTCTTCTAAAAATAAAAAAAATAAAAAAAGAGCATTTTGTAAAGTGAGACCAGTCCGAGGAGTGGGATATTAGCAATAAAAGAGATATTGAGGCCATTACCATTGCCAACGAGAACAAATTCAATACGAATATAGGGTTGGATACCTTGAGTTTCGGTGGTGGGTGGGCCTATGTGATTGCTTGCACCGGTATTGCTCAACCTCTTTAGTAGTTGCACAACAATTTTCAGCCTTATGATTTGGTCCACCACATTTTGAAGTAAGTGCTGCATGCGAGGTGGATCAAGACAACTACGTGACTAGTTACGACCACCACGGTTTGAGTACTTGCTTAGACAAGGTCTCGTACAATGCCCAAGTAATCTGTATATTTAAAGAATGAGATGTGATAATAATTTTATAAAAAATTAGTATTATATTTTATGTTTTATTTGGAAGTTTAACAAAGTTATAATAATTAAGTAAGAGTAATTCTATATACAATTATGAAGTGCACAATCGTCGCGTAATCGCTTTGAGAAATAGTGGAGTCTATTATAAAAAAAATTATTTTTTTCATATGGGTTTCATGTTTTATTCATTTTTTTCAAAACGATTACGTAACAATTATATAATTTACAGTTGTAAATATCTTTTCTCATTAAATAAGAGTAATTCCTTTTGTCATGATCATTGGTAGTGGTTTAAATCGGAATGCAGATAGGATAGCCGACTATACTCGGATCGGTATTCAGGTTTATACGTTGAGAAACACTACATACAACCGGCCTTTTCAGGTTCGGGGTACTGGTACTTAATTATAAAAATCTGGTTACTCAGCTTGTAACCAAATGCTCAGATTTGTCAAAACAACCCGTTTTAAAGTTGAGGGCAACAAACAACAAAATGACGTCTTTTTATATATAAGATATATGTTTTTTTAAAATGTGAAACCTATTTAGGAGTGGAAACCCGCATTATCTAATTGTACTCGAATCTGAATAGGGTTGGGTATGAAATTCAGGAGTTCGGACACCCACCCAAAGCCAGCCCAAAGCCGAATTATTGGATGGTATTCAACAAACGAGCAATGACTTTTTCTCTCTCTTCTCAAATGGGTTTGGCCCAACTGAAGGACAACGTGTCATTTTATTTGTGACAAAAAAAAAAAAAAGGCCCAATAAGATTAGATCAAAAATATTAATTGCTAGAACTAAAGCTATTTTAATGTTTTTTTTTTCGAAAAATTAATAATTAATTTTAGCTTATGTTACAATTATATAAAAAATCACATTAAAAGTGACTTTATTTTTACCTTCGCTAGCTGTCATTGCTCAGCGGGACGTAAGTAATCCGCAATCCAATAAATAAATACATTTTGTGCATATTCTGAACTAATATTATTAATGGGTTTTCTTGGGTCTTTGGTTAGTCCATGGGTGGAAAACACCTAGCTAAGTCAAAGTCTCAATCTAACGGTTATCTCTGAACACAAAATATATTGAGGGCCTATTGGACCCTATTCTAATTCCCTCTTCTTATACCTCAATAGTAATGAGTTTAGGGCCTACTAACATTTTCCACCCTAATTTTACTTCTAATTATTAAAACCCTAATGAAGTAAATATCATCAACTAAACAAATAAATAGGAAAACAATAAATAACGATTTCTTACAAAATTCAGAGTGTCACATGACGCCTCCATCAACTATGTCAATACTATCTATTCTAGTCTCAGAGTCTCAGGGTCGAACCCATTCTTCTTCTCCTCGTTTGTTTCACAATACTCATCTACATTTTCAACGAGCTGGTGGACGGACAGGGTTGAGTTGTAAGGCTCAACAACAGTGTCAAAGACCTTCAGGGATGGGGAGACGGAGAATGTGAGCATCATTCAGTCTGGGTATTTCTCTCTGATCTTCGAGATCATTCAGCTTGGGATTTCCTATAACTTTTCACCGATCTAGTTGTCACATTGCCCACCTTGAATGTGAAGGATCTCACGCATCTGGGCTTGAATTCGGAAAAGGAGAAAGCGAAACAGAGAGAAAAATAAAGCGAGAGAGGAGGAAAGTGTAGGCAAAGAGAGAAATGAATATTGATGTGTGGGGAATAAGGAGCTCAGGAGTCCTGATTATTAATGAGTGATGTTGATTGATGAGTGATGTTGATGGGATTTTGTCTTTTGTGCAGATTTTTTAAATTGTTTTAAATTTAATGTACAACTACATCAACTACTAATGGCTTTTATCCTGACCCTTTCATAGTTAATGACTTTTATTCTGTAAATTTAAGAATGGGCGCTGGCTTTTCCTCGGTGATCGGTTTTGACGGATAATATGTGTAATAAATCCGACATTTGTTTTGATCCGATGAATCCGACTAAAGTCGGGTGGCTCCAAGTCGGATCGTTCAAATTAATCGGGCGACTTCCTTTTTTGCACAGGCCTAGTCTCGACTGCAAATTGCATCTTTGTATCTCTCTCTCTCTCTCTACCCTTAAGGATTTGTTTGGGAACAAAATTGTTCTCAGATATTTTTAAATTATTTCATTACTATTTATAAACTATTCACAAACTATTTTACTACTATTCATAAATATTATAAAATATTCTTAATTTCCAAACGAGCCCTGACTGTTTAGGTTGTGGCCATCTCCCTCTAATCCTTGTTGTCTCTCTTCTCTTGTTTTGGTCGCAGGGTAGTTTCTCAACAAATTGGAATAGTAAGTTGTGATAAGATGTTCACTAGTTTCAAACTACAAACCCAATCTAATAGCATTAAAATTCAATGGATTGGTTGTGTCGATTGGGTTGTGCTAGTTGGATTATTTGTTGTTAAATTTGAAATTGGTGGGTGTATTGTATGTGTTGGATTGTTTTAATTTAAAGTGGGGTGGCCAGGCGACCCACTGGGCCTTAACTGGTGGGGTTAGGAGGGTGTGGTGGGTGGGGAAGAAGTTGTCCCCCTTACCCAGCCGGATGTATTTCTCTTTCTTGAATAATATAGAAAAAATTTGTCTACTCAATGCCACTCCACTTTTTATCTGGCGTTACCATTATACGAAAATTTTATTATATTCTCAAGGGGCTGTACACATATACATTCCATATGCCATTCACATGCATATTACATAGAAACCTAGACATGCCCTTAAAAGTGTGTGCGATTAATAGGCATCAATAGTACTGCTATCTATATACGAACTTGGAATTGCCACAATCGTTAGATCGAGAGATCATTGATCATGTTTTCCGAGTGGGAGTGATAGGAGACGATTTCCTATGATTTCCAACTCTGGTGCTCTCCATCTTCGATTTTGTAGAGACTCCATTTCTGGTAGATTTTGGTGATGCTGTCCATTGCCCACAGGTGACTGCCATGTCCTTGTAATGCTGCAGCCTTTCAAGGCCTTCAACAACGGCAGGCATCCTTGGCCTATCTTTGGGGTTCAAACTTATGCACTGCAATGACAGAAGAGCCATTTCCTTTGCTCCCTTCACAGAATACTGACCTGCAAGTCTTGGGTCCATAATACAACGCAATCTTCGGCTACTGCTCAGGTAAGGTTTGGCCCAATCAACGAGGTTTTGTTCACTCTTTGCTCTCGATTTGTCCATTGATCTTCTTCCCGTTACAAGTTCCAGCAGCACCACCCCGAAGCTGTAAACATCGCTTTTTGTAGTCAAGTGACCTGAAATATATTAGCATAATACATCAGAGGCAAAGTACCTGCTTCAAAAACCACATAGATTACAGATTATATTGCTTACAATCGTGCTGAAAGCAGCACTACCTATTTTGAGCCTAAAGCAGTACTACCTGTTGAGACATATTCTGGGGCGGCATAGCCGTAGGTACCCATCACTCGAGTTGTAACGTGTGTATTAGATCCCTCAGGCCCCATCTTTGCAAGCCCAAAATCTGACAATTTGGCTGTAAAATCCTGTTTATAACATAGAAATAAAGCAGAACAAACAAGAGAGAAAAAGCAGTCAGCATGCAGTTTGAGAGTAGTGGTACTGTCAATCTAATTGTCTGTTTTTTTTTTTTCTTTTCAAAAAAAGAGATAGATGTATGTATATGGAGTTGTTACAGAGTCTAGCAAGACATTGGAAGTTTTGAAGTCGCGGTAAATGACAGGCTGCTCGGCGCCATGCAAGAAGGCAAGGCCTTTGGCTGCTCCTATTGCAATCTTCACTCTTGTTCCCCATGGCAATGATATTGAAATCCCTACAACCATTCAAGGATTTATGATCCGTGAGAAGCATGGCATGACAATATTAGTTCATATATCATGCAAGAAGCATTAGGTTTACACACTGACATGACTTTATCTAAATTGTCAAATCAATTTTATGGTAAAAGAAAGTTTTACAATCTGATAAATCATCATATTGAACCATATCAGCATGTAGTCTTAAGGCCTGTTCGGATACAGAGGTAAGATGAAATGAAATTTTCAACTAATAATTTCATGATTACTATTCACAAACTATCTCAACTCATTTCATCTCATCTCATCTCACTATCCAAACGGGGCGTAAATTTCTTGTATAAGATTTTTATGCAAACCAAACCTTTCTCATTGCATATATTTATCCTTCCAACACTGAATAGACTCGCGTTCATGAGGACTAACTTTGTGACAGAATAAAACATACTTTTAAATAAGTGATTCTCTAAGCTGCCTCGTGGCATGAACTCGTATACGAGAAGCCGTTCTTCATCCTCGCAACAATATCCGATCAGTTTAACAAGATGTGGATGCCTTAGCTGCCCCAGAAATATTACTTCAGCCTACAACAGCGTATAAAATAATAATATTGTCAACAAGTAAATGAAAAAATATCGGTTTTCATTTAACTAGATCATGGATGAGGTTGCCTAAGCTCATGCCCAGAAAATGATATTTAAAATAATATTTGTCAACAAAAATCTTAGAAAATGATGATTGGAGGGAAATAAGAAAAGAGCTGAAATTTGGCTAATGTTAGACTCGAATAAAGTTCTTATAGACCATTGGCGGCCGTTAGGATTAGAGTAGTTTAGGTACTTAGAATTAACTTGGCGTCTTTTGGGTAGAGTCATGGAATGGAGGTTTGACTTTATGTCAATACTCTTAACACTATGCCCTTTGAAAATAATAATAAAAAGTATACCAAAGCAAGAAAAGAAGTGTTATAATCTTAATACTAGTACTATGAGACAGTAGCTATATATACCTCTCAATTATTAGTTACTTCTAATCATAATCCTGAGAAAAAAAGTAATGTAAAAATATTAAATAATAATAAATAAATAAATAAATAAATAATAATAAAATAATAAATAATAGAAAGTTATTATGAAAATACCATTTCAATATTGCTAAATCATTTAAATTATTATTATTTTTAAATAACGAACTTATAGATAAAATAATAACATTTATTTATTTTTATTAAAATAATAACAATTCAGTGATAATCAACTTTAGGAACCAACAATTTATTTATTTATTTTTATTCCAAATCGAATATATGGATCCTAATTAATTTAGGTGTTTAGAAAGAACTCAGCTTTATTGATGTTACCCAAGTATATGACATTAGTTATTAATATTGTTTGGGTAAATATGGGACTGATACTTACCAGCCATTCGCGGTGTCCTTGCAAGCCTTCAATGTCAAGAAGCTTCACAGCAACAGCCTGCGCCTTCAAACCCTGCCTTAAGTTCTCATCCACATATCCCTTATGGACAGTCCCAAAACCCCCTTGTCCTAACAAGAAGTTACTCGAGAAATTCTGAGTAATGGCACGCAGCTCGCTCAGCTGAAAATCGTTCAGCTCCAACCCAAAAGACTGTGCAAGATCTTCATTGATGCGTGTCGATGAAGATCGGCTGAGATCAGAGTACGACAACTTCCGAAACGAAGGCAACGGAGCGATGTTCTTAGAGAACTCTGACCTTGACGGCCTGCAACGACTGAAGTTTCCAAAAATTGTCTGGTCTTCAGCAGAACAGCAATTTGCTGTGAAAGGTCTCCAGGGCTTTGATTGTCTTGTCATTGTGAGAGGAGGGAGAAAAAGGAGAGAGCTTTTGGAATATGATAATGGGTTAATTGTGAATGAATGCCTTTCAAAGAGACCAAGTTTCTTACCTTAAAAGCTAAAAGGAGAACGGGTACTGAAGGGAGCTGGTGTTCTTTCTTCAACTGCTCCAACCACTCTGCTAAATGGGATAATTTGTTTTTAATCTTTTTCTTTGTTCCTTCATTTGTCACTTGCGCGATTTCTTTATGCAGACATATATAGCAAGTTTTGTTGGGTCATTGACCATAACCGCAACATTCCAAAGATGGGTGATGATGCGCGAGGAAAAACAAAGGAGTCCTGAATCAATTTCAAGAGAAATATATGGCCAGGGAACTACCAATTTATTAAATAATGTTATGAATTGATAATGTGGTGCCTTGTTAGTTCTCAAGCCATTTTAATTAGTAATTTAATTACTCTGTTCACTGGATTACCCATGCGTCCATATTCGTGGGCAACTATGGGTACAGGGTTTAAAATCCGATACGGAAGCCAAGTTTACTTTTTCACAAAAATGTAAAAGTTATCCTCAACCCAGGTACAATTTGAGTATCCGAATTTTTTAAAAAATAAAAAAGAGATTTTGTGAAATTTTGTACAACCTGGATACCCAAATTTTTGGATTTAAAAAATCTGGATTCTTACAACTATTGGCCCGAGTTATGACTTGAGTTAACCTAGGCAGGTACTTGGACTGCATTACCCGTCCAAATCCGAGTCCAAGTATAGCAGGGTAGCCAGATCCGTACTCAGGTGAATAGTCTTTCTAATACCATATCATAAATATATATATATATATATTGTAATAATAACTAAATTTAAACTATTTAAGTTCCCTAGTTTTGACATACGACAAGAAGATACGCCTTCCCTTGAATCGTTAGCTAGACTCATCGTTCCCTGTCTGTATGTAAATGAGTTGGAGTTTGGCAGAGATATAATAACTTCTTTGATAAATATATGAAGCTTGTTGTTAATTTTGTGTTTCGTATACCTTTGGGTTTAGTTCCAGCAACTCAAGTCTTCAAAAATTTGATCCACGAGAATAGAAAATAAGGCAACTGGGAGAGGGCGGTCTTAGAGTTAGGGAGTCTTCGATGTCAAAGTCAATAAATTCTCTTATAAGTTTGTAAATAAGTATGAGAGTTTAGGAATCAGAGAGCCTTTCTCGTATCTGAAAGTTGCTATTTATACTAGAGTCTGGAGAGGGGAGAAATCGTGTCTATCCCTATGGAGTTTGTGCCCTTCATACTGTTTATTTTGTTAGAATCATTTAATGCAGCGTGGGTTTGCAATGGCATCATTGATGTAAAGTGTAGCTCAGGTAGTAACGCTATTAATGCGGTGTGGTTCCCTGACATTTCTTTATTCTTAGTGATTCATCGATGTTCTGATGTCAGAGGATTGAGAGTTCTCTGTATTTCCCACTATGTCTCGTACAAGTTCTCATGACCAAAGTGTGGCCGAGCGATGTCAAGAAGGTCTGTCCCATCAGCCACTTGGTAACTTTCCCTTGTAGGCATCTAGCTTCATGGGTGATCCTTGAACCCTGGGGTCAGCTATTGGGCCGAGGCCCACTGGATTTTGTGAAGTGAGGAAAATTCCCTTACAGTTACCCCGTCAATTCCTCTCAGACAAGTCCAAGAGGAATTCTTCCTTTGCTCCCCTGATTAACAAGCCTTTGTACTCAAGACTACGCGGCCTTTTTTGTCTTTATTCTATATCTAGCAACAGTTGGTCTCTAGCTTTTATGGCTGCACTTTGATAGTTCTGTTCAACAATGAATGGCGCCCCTTTGGTCCCTTCATTATGATCTCGTGCCCAGCAGTTATTTATTTCCCACATTGTATCAGTGGATATGCTTTGTTTGAATTGTGGAGATCGAGGGATTCTGGTACCTTGTGGAACGTGTTGGCTTCTATTGCCTCAGGAGATAACTGTCAATCCTGCTTATATAAACCCCCTTTTCCCCTTTGTGCTCTTCTATTTCACTCATTCTCTCTTTTATTTCGTGCTCTGTGGTCTTTTCCCCTTGACTCCTTTGCATCTTTCTCATCTAGTTTCTCCTTTCATTTTTCCCATTGGTTACCAATGGCCTTGAAGAAATCCTTGCATCCTTTTGGATCAGTCGGGCCTTCGGATGCTACACGTGTCTCCGGTGGTCAGGCGGCATCGTTCCAGGGGAGTTTACTAGTTTCTCGTGGCGTTCAGAGGTGACTTATGCCGATTTGGAGTTGTTGAGAGAGACCTACATGGTTCCTCGGAAGGTAGAACTTATGGTGCCTCCTCCTACCGAAGAGGTGGTAGACTCTGAGGGTTACGCCACCAAAGTTGCAGTGTACCCCGCCATGTTCTCCTGTGGCCTTACATTGCCCTTTTGTCAGCCAGTGCTAGAAGTACTGGACTTCTTCGAGTTGGCGCCTACCCAGCTCTCTCCCAGTGCTTGGAGGATTCTTGTGTTGTACTGCATCATTTGGCATCACGTGTTGGAGGAGACCGAATCCGACTACCCAGATCTTACAACGTGAGAGTTTTTCCTTACCCACAGCATTCTGAGTAAAGGTTGTCACATAAAGTTCTTCTTTTTGTCTAGCGTTGGATGGGAGTTTCCTGCCAGGCAGACCTTTCGGCTCCCATTCCCTATTTTCGCCATATTGGGGGCCATGGATGGTGATAAGGGTCGTCGCCCTAGCCCGACCTCGAACGAGACACTCAGGCTCAAGGTCGTTCGTGCCTGGGTCAAGTTCCACCTGGACGACGTTTCTTCAAAGGCCCTACTGGCAGAGGACATCCTTCATTGATACCTGGCTCCCCCGGCCAACTTGCGCTTTGACGTGGGCTTCCCAATAAGGGAGGTCACATCGCAAGAGGAAAATGGCCCTGGAGAATTTCCCTCGTCATATTCAATCCTGACGACCTCCCCATTCCTTTCGGGGGTCCTTTTGCGATGACGCTCATTATCCAACCCAAATCTTCAGTGCACAAGAAGATGACGACGATAGCAAACTTTTCTCACTCCGTCCCGCCTGCTCAAAGAGTTGTCGTGGACCCTCAACCTGAGCTATGGATCCTCAAGCCTGTTATTGAAATCGTTCCTGCGATTGAACTTGTGTCATCTGATGATGAAGCGGCAGAGACTGCTGCTTGGGCCTAGGAGGTGACGGCGGGGGCTTCTTTGCTGAAGTAGCCACAATGCTCGCGCCTCTTGACGATGGGGAGGGCGAGGAGGTTGTCGATGAGGTCTCGGTGAACTTTTGGCAGATGGCTTCAGTGAGCTGTGCTAACCGCATCAGCAAGATGGAGGGCAAGCTCGAGAAGCTATTTGTTGGGGTAAGATCTTCATGTGTAAACTAACTGGCCTTGTTGTTCGTTTCCTTTCTTTTTTATTTTGATTCGAACTACTATGGCAGGGGTTGGAGCGTCTAACGACTTTTATTGTGGATGGCTAAGAGCAAGTGGCAAGCGAGAATAGGGCACTCCGTTCGCTCGTGCACCTGGCCTTAGGTTGTATAGCAAAGGAGCTGAAGAAGAAAGAATAGGTCAATAAGGCCCTTGCCGACTTGTTGAGATCCCAGGCGAGCTTGGCACTCTTCGCCTAGTGGCCGCGCTCACTTTCGAGGTGAGGGAGGTGCTATAGAAGTCTTTTGATGACTGTCAACAGGAGCTTAAGAAACTGTAGGCCGAGGTCTAGAAATTTCACAAATAGTGGGAGTCCGAAAGCCTGGCAAAAAGTTTCTAATAGCATGGTTTGAGGAAGCTTCTAAGTCTTTGTAGGACAAGAAAAGGGCTTTGTAGGGGAAAGGAAGTGGAGGAAAAACTTGGAGGTTGACCAAGCTGAGGTAGGGCATGTTCTGGGCTCCCGTGATGCTACCATCCGAGGTCTGTAGGAGGATTACGCCTTGTTCCTCAGTTATACCGACGGTTTGGAGCGGATGAAAACTCAAGTCCTGTAGAACCCTCAATACCGACGGTCTATGCATAGGAAAGTTTTCTCCACATAAGGAATTCGTGGAGTGGGCTACTCTCCTCAGGAAGGACTTAATCTCAAGCACCTTAGTGGTAGCTCTGCTGGGAACAACCCTGCCCTATGAAGGTTGACTCTCCTCAATAGAACACCGTGCAGTTCCTCTGACAATCCTTCTTGATCTTTTTTGCTGTCGTGGCTTCAAACCTCCTGTTCCAAAGCTCAACCTCACTTCCCGCCTTCACTTCCACATACTCCAGCACACAACACTTTTTCTTAAGCTCCAAAATGACCCTTTTATCTTCGTCTTGCCCTCCTATTTTCACCTCCTCCAACAGTTCCTTACGCCTCTCTCTGGCAGGCAAATGGTTCTTGCAGTGTTTTGGCGGTTCGACTCAATTAGTTGCCTCATTACATCCCTATTGATATTTTTAGAGGTAACTTCAGGCGTTATCGGCACGTTGTAGTGATGGAGATCTCTGTCTGCCATTTCCACTGGAATATGATATAATCAAGCTTTGGTTTGTTGCACCCTACAAGTTTCTGTCGTACTTAGCTGACTTTTGTTGTATATTATTGTAATGAGTCGCTTTGCATTGTAAATTGTTCTTTGTAACTCTATGGCTTCTTGTTGTTAACTCTGTGGCTTTGCATATTTTTCTCCATTGTTTTCTCCGTCCTTTTTTTATGGCCAGCCTAGGGGTTTTATCGCAGGAATTCACGGGCTTAGCTTTAGGCGGGGGGTGTTGTTGCCATACAGGGCCCTACGATCCACCCCGCTGACTTCTAGCCTATTCTCGTCGACCTCGCAGGCTGTTGACTCTCCTGCCCCCACTAGTTTTTGCCTTTGCTACGTAGTTGTTCTCCCTAGGCTTTTAGCGGTTTTGTTTGACGAGGCTAATGTCTCTCCACCTTTTCCTTATGTCGATTTCTTTTCTTCATCATTCTTATTCTAAAAGTGCTTTACCCTACCTAGTCCTTATGCTTTACCCTACCTAGTCCTTTTGTTCTTCCATTTCGTGTTGTTGTGCTTTATTTTTGCCTGTAACTAAAAGATAAGAACATAAGTGCTGTCAGTTTTCGTTGGCGTTAGCCTGTTGCCACCAGCCTGGGGTGATGGAACACCTCCCCTAAGGGTTAAGTCGTGCTAGGAGGATTACGACGGACTCCTCGTGGGAGAGGCTGGGTAAGGTTTCGCTAATTAGCCTTTATGCCCCTCCCAAGTGGCATTGTGACCACTCTTTGCCATAGCGATGGTCGAGGTGAATTCTTCGGGTAGCCATGGAGCTGATCTCGCTCTCTAGCACTGGGAGACAAGGTGGCCTCTTGCACGGCCCACCTCCTTGGTCTACTGGGAGGTAAGCTGTCCAAATAGTTCGGTACTAGACTCGTTCTCATCCGTTAGCATTTTGTATCTAATCCCTGGTTGAAAAATATAGATGCTATCATAATTTCATCCTTAAGGGCGGAAGTTAATTTTCGCAAACCTAGGCCTCCTGGTGTATGCCGTTATGTGCTTATTGCTTGTTGTCATGTTGTCGATGTCCGTGTTTCTAATGTCAGTGTTCCTCGATGTAGTATTTGTGTAGTAAATGGACTCGGCCCACACTTTATCGGGGAAAGGATAGAATGCCTCACGCCAAACCGCCTCGTTGTCCCCCGAGGAGGTAATTTCGATAGCAATGTGGCTGGTCTACTCCTTCACCGTGGCATGAGTCGGGGTAAGTATTCGGGCAACCGGGGGCCTGGTCCCGCTCTTTGCCCAGGAGGGATAAGGCAATCCTCCGGCCTACATTTCCCTCTAGTATCTTGCAAGGAGGTAAGTCGTTAGGGCAATCTGCTACTGGATCAACTCTCGTTTGTTGACACTGTAGGGAAGGGTAAGTTTGTGTTAGACTGTCGCCGATCCCACACTTCGTCATAGCGGAGGTTGGGGTAAGTTATTCGGGTAGCTGTAAGGCTGGTCCCTCTCTTCGTTGTGGGATAAGGTGACCTTTAGCTTTACCTGTCTCCTTGGTTCACAGGCAGTTTGTATCTGGACCCGTTTCAACCTATTAACGTTTACAAGGAAGGTAACTTTTTGTTTTTAAGTAGTTAAGGACTACCCGCACTCCATATGGGAGGGGCCAGAATGCCTCAAGCTAGACCGCCCTTTTGCCCCTCGAGGAGGTAATTCGGATAGTGATATGGCTGGTCCGCTTCTTCGATGGGGGTCGGGGTAAGTATTTGGACACCTTTAAGCTTAGACCCGCTCTCTTTCACTGGAGGGATAGGGTGGCATTTGGCTTAACCCGTCCCTTTCTTCCTTGTGGCAGGTAGGTTGTTCTGGCAGTCTGTATTTGGATCCACTCCCGCCCATTGACATCGTAGGGAAGGGTATGTTTTGGGTCAGGCTGGTGCTAATTCTACAATTCATCGTAGTGGAGGTCGGAATAAGTTATTCGGGTAACCTTTTGGCCTACATTTCCCTCTAGTATCTCGCTGGAAGGTAACTCATTAGGGCAGTCTACTGTTGGACCCGCTCCTGCTGCAGGAGGGATAAGGCAACCTTCAGACCTATCTTTCCTTCTGGTATCCTGCGGATGAGGTAATTCGGACAGCGATGTGTTTGGTCCACTCCTTCACCACGATGGGGTCAGGGTAAGTTATTTGGGCCGTTAGGGGGGCTGGTCCCACTCTCCCGGACAAGAAGGTTGAGCCTCCTGCTCACTTATCATCCTTTGTAAGGAGGTAGGTTGTTCGGACAGTTTGGGACTAGACTTACTCTTGCCTGTTGATATTGTAGGAAATGGTAAGTTTGGGTCAGGCTGGCACTGATCACACATTTCGTCACAACGAAGGTCGGGGTAAGTTATTCGAGTAGCTATGGGGCAAGTCCCTCTCTCTGCGGGGAGGTAAGTTGTTCTGGTAGTCTGTTACTGGACTTGCTTTCATCTGTTGACGCTTACAAGGAAGATAAGTCTTTTTCTTCAGGTGGTTGAGGGTCGACCTGCACTCCTCCACGAGAGAGATAGAGCAGCCTTTGGCACACTCGTCCCTTTCGCCTCGCGGGGAGGTAAGTTGCTGATGGAAATTATGTTGATTTCGCTGATGGAGATTATGTTATGTTCTTGAAATTTATCATTGAAACGCAACACTTCTTTTGTTAGAGTCTTTAGCGTATGCATGGAAATATGAAATTACAATAGTTAAGTTAGCTTAGCAGTAAAATTTTCATAGATGTTTGGTGTTTCAAGGGTGTGGTAGCTCATTCCCTTAGGAGTCTTAGAACCGGTAAGAGCTCGAGCGATTTGTGGTTGTGACCATGTAGGGGCCTTGCCATCAAGGGCCTAGCTTTCTTTCATCCCGCGTTATTGTTCCCTTCTCTTTAGTACAAGATCTCCGACCTTGAATGGTCTCGGACGCACCCGCTTGTTGAAGCATCGCTCGACCCTTCTCTTGTTGGTTGTGGTTCTTATCTCGGCCTCCAATTTGACTTCTTCCAACAAATCAAGTTGTTCCTCCAACCGCCTATCGGATTCTTGCTTGAAGTGCTGAACTCTATAGGAGGGGATTCTAATCTTTACTGACGGCATCGCCTCGTGGCCATAAGTGAGGGTGAAATGAGTTTCCTCCATTAGCATTTTTACTGTGACCCGGTAGGCCAACAAGACAGCAAGAAGTTCCTCTGCCCACGCCCCCTCTATTGTCAAGTCGCTTCTGGAGCATTCCCATCAATGTTTTGTTGGTCACCTCCACTTGCCTGTTAGACTAGGGGTGTCCTGGGGACAAGTACTAGAACTCAATCCCCACTTCCCAACACCAATTACGATAGTGGTCAGAATCAAATTGTCTCTTATTGTCCGATATGATAGTGAGCAGGATGCCAAACCTGCAAACCACTGTCTTCCATAGGAATCGCATGATGTTGTTCGCCATGATGGCTGCTAGGTCCTCAGCCTCGACCCACTTGGTGAAGTAGTCCATAGTTACTACTATAAACTTTACAACTCCCTTGCCAAGGGGGAGTGGGCTGACTAAGTCAATTCCCTACTAAGCAAAAGGCCAAGGCGAACTGATTGAAATTAATTCTTCTGGTGGGTAGTGGGGCACCTTAGCGTATTCTTGGCACTTTCAACATTTCTGCGCATACACCTCGGTAGCTTACAAGGCCCGGGGCCAATAATATCCCACCCTCAGCACCTTTCTGGCTAGCACTTTTCTTCCCCAGTGATTGCTATAAACCCCTTCATGTATCTCTGCCAACACATAGTGGGCTTCTTTAGGGGAAATGCACCTCAAGAGAGGTGTCGAGTGGCCCCTTTGGTACAGAATTCCCTCGATTTGAGTATAGCGCGCTGCTCAGTTTCTGATCTTTCTGGCCTCGTGCCTGTCCTCGGGAACCTCATTGGTCTCCAAGTACTTGAGTATGTTCCCCACCCAATTTGGGGTTTCGGGACGTATCTCCATTAGTTCAATCCCCACGGCAGGTACTTGAAAATTCGAATCACCATTTGCTCTGGCAGGGGGGAGTCTTCTTATTCGGATGACTCGCCTGCCAACTTATCCGCTTTCTGATTTTCCATCCTCGGCACCTGTTAAATCTAGAAATACTTGAAATGGGGGTGCTCTGCTTCTACTAGTGCCAAGTATTTTTTCAAATTTTTGCTCTTCAAGGCGAACTCTGCTCGCACTTGATTAACCACCACCTGAGAGTCAACTCGTACTTCAATTTCAACGGAACCAAGAGACCTGTCTACTGCCAGCGTTGAAAGCAGCGCTTCACATTCTGCTTCAATATTCGTGGTTTTGAACGCCAATTTGATGGCGTAATTGTACTCCTCTCCCTTGAATGTAACGATATGCACCCCGACGCCCCTCCTGCCTGGCAAAATGAGCCATATACAAAAACTTGTCAAGGCGTTACGGTAGGTGCATGATTGCTTTCTACCGGGAAACCAGTAAACTCAGCAACAAAGTCTACCAGCACTTGCCCCTTGATGGTGTTCCGCGATGCATAGTCGATGACAAATTCAAACTCTACTGCCCAATTCATGAGCCGACCTAAGGCGTCCGATCGTTGTAGTATCTTTTTCATAGGGGCTGTTGTGAGAACCCTTATTTGGTGAGCTTGGAAATATGGGCGCAACTTGTGCGTGGTTACCACCAATGCAAAGGCCAGCTATTCTAGGCTGCCTGGCGGGAGACTACCAGGTAAAGGATAAGCATCTCCCCACACTGAGGTTGGCGAAGGAGTGGAGAGCTCGTGAGGTACTTCTTGAGGGCCACGAACACCAAGTCGCACTCGTTGTCCCATAATTGTGCCTTTCGTAGGACTTTGAAGAAAGGCAAGCACTTGTCAGTTGATCTTGCACGAGCCTGTTGAGAACTACCACTCGCCCAGCTGGGGTAAGGTGGCCTCCGGCTCGATCTTTGCACTCGCCTGCCAAAAGGAGAAACTCCTTTCACCCTCGTAGGACCTTTGCACCTAGTTTATGTTTCGGGGTGAGGCCATGTTGAGGATGGCCTCCACTTTCTCGGGGTTGCCTTTCATTCCATGTTTTGATACCATGAACCCTAAGAACTTCTCCGATCCCACACCGAAGTCGCACTTTGCCGAGTTCAACTTCATCTAATACTGCCTTAGTATCCCACAGACGACGCCACTGTTAATGTCATGTTTCATATGCCTTTGGGCAAGATTTCAGCAACTCAGGTTTTCAAAATTTGGGCCTACGAAAATAAAGAAGAATGCAACTAGGAGATGGTAGCCTTGGGGCCAGGAGTATCAGATGCCAAAATCAGTAAATCCTTTTGGAAGTTCGTAAATAAGTATGAAAGTCTGGAGATCAGAGAGTCTTTCCCGTACCTAGGTCTGGAGAGGGGACAGATCATGTCTGTCTCCATAGAGTCTGTACCCTTCATAGTGTTCATTTTGTCAGAGTCCTTTAATGTAGCGTGTCTATACGATGACATCATTAATGTAGCGTATAGCTCGAGTAGTTGCACTATTAATGTGGTGTAGTTCCCTAACCTTGTTTTATTCTTAATGATTCGTCGATATTTCCATGTCAGAGAATCGAGGGTTTTCCGTATTTCTCGTTATGTCTTGTACAAGTTCCCATGACTAGAGTGTGGTTGAGCAATGTCAGACGGGTCTGTCCCATCAGCCACTTGATTACTTTTCCTCGCAGGCGTCTGGCTTCATGGGTGATCTTCGAACCTTAGGGTCGGGTATTAGGCCGAGGTCCTGTGGGCTTTGTGAAATGAGAAAAATCTCCTTACACTTGTAATTGCATGCGTGTTTGATAAAAAACCAAGATCAATGGTTTTTGATGTTTTTACATCAGTAGGGAAAACATTAGATGAGTCATGCCAAAAGTTTTTCAGATGTATATCATATCAAACAGAATGTTAAAAATATTCATATTGCTTTCAAATACTTAGAAACGGATTCAGAACATCTCCATATAGCATGTACAAAATTTTTAGAACTCATTTCGCTCTTTTGCACATTTCATAAAATAGCATGTCAAAATATTGATCATGTATATACTAATCATGTCAGAAATATTTTCTCTTTCATATAAATTTCATGTGTAATGTAAAACACAAAATTGAGATTGTTTTTCGCATTTCTTTTCAAAACATATCATGCAAAATTTCATAAATGAACCTCAGTTTATTTTTTTATATATAAAATCTAGCATAGAAACACTGCATACCTGACTCCTTAAAAGAACTTCATATGGTGATTTGGGTTCTCCTACCTAATTACAGTGAGGCAGTTCATTTTACTAAATATTCAAGAAAATATAATATATTATAATTTATGTATTAACGTACAAAAGCTTCACACATATTGATAAATATATATATATATATATATATATATATATCCCTAACTATCATCATGCATGCGAAACATGTTTATCAAATTTGGGAATCCTCATCTATTTCCTAAAACAATATTATTATTTAGTAACAAGTGACTGTGGGGCGGCTGCAATAATTCATAAAATATTCTGATTTTCTTATTAAAATATTTAAACAATTTTTTATTTTTTTATTTCCCAAAAATGATATATAAATCCGGATTGGATAAAAAAAATTACCATTTTAAAGTTCGTCATCATCATTCACTGGGATCAATTATTGGAGTAACAACCCTTATTAGGGATACATGAATTAATAAACAAATAAATAAATAAATTGAATTATAAAATAAATATACTGAAAAAGCATTCAGAGTATGACCTTTTCTGATATGTTTGCATGACATGGCCAGGCAGCCCTTATACATGCAAGTAGGCAGAATGCAGGGGAACTTGGACTACCAAAACGGAATGTTTGCTTATGGTATTGCAAGTACGGGTGAAAGTTGGAATGATATTTTCTGTGAATAAAAAATATAAAAAAAAAATTAAAGAAATTAAGCTTTTAAGATGTGTATGAGCAGCAAAGTGAAGAGAGGAAACAACAAAAGAGTGATGTTAGGCTATCGGTCAGTAGTGATTATTGGACGTGCCGTTTAGTTAAAATTAATTAATTATATTTTATTTTATATGTTTTTAACATCTTTAAATATTTTCTTTAAAAAATAATATCTATACACTAATAGTTATTTTTTAATCAATAAGTAAAAAAAATTAAAATATATATATATATATAAACCGTTAAAATGAAGAGATAAAATAAGAGGTCCGGTAACATTATTCAAAACAAAATGCAGAAAAATTGATTAAATTGTATTGGCCGACAATACGAAGAGAAAATCCCAAAGGAGCAGTTGAGAGGCGAGAGAGAGATGGATGCAATCCATCATGCATGATGTCATGTGCACAGCCACAGCCAATCGCTTCATTTCGCCTCCTGGCCTTACCTCATGAGTGGTTTTGTTAGTCTCTTTGTTTTTGTTTAACACTTGGATATCTATTAATATAAAACGACAACAATAAATTCATCCCGTACAATACGGATCGAATTCATAAGGCAGATACCCTCCACAAGTTGTTGTATTAATGTCGATACATTTCTTTTTGTTACTTTTCTTTTCTTTGATGTCTACCAAAATTCCTTTTCTTTTATCTCTTACTAGAATACAATTTAATTTCTCCGTATTTAAGTCTATTAAAATAGAAAAGTTTATATAAATGGTGAGATTTTTTATCCCATATACAATAAACCAAAAAAAGAATGCATGAATTTTATCGCAGATGTGTTTTGTAGCTCTGACAACGACTTCCAGTAACTTGCAATCAAAAAGTAAGAGGGGTTAAGTGTGTCTAAGGACACCTCTCATGTCTAAGTAAGTATGTATTCTGATGAGTATTTCAAGTATATGGAATTCAAATCAACTGCACCATGATCGAGCCCAAGCGCCTCCAACACAACTTAATTAGGGACTCCATATGAATCCCTCACAAAGTCCATATCGGCTTGAGAAGTCGTGGCGGACCAACGAATGCTCTCATTGTCATTTGGGAGGTAAGAGTTGCAACCCTAGCCTTTTGAGGAGAGGCTTGGGGGCAGGAAGAGTGAGAGCCACGAGAACCAAAACGAGAAGTATTGTGTAGAGCCATTGAAAGCAGAAAGAAAGGCAAAGATGAAGGGAAAGATGAGAACTTAGGGTTCAGAGGAGAGTAAGGCAGCAAGGATCAACTACGGATTTGGTAAGAGAATGCAACGACAGAAACGAAAAAATATGAAAGGAGGAGTTTAAATAGGAGTAGTGGCGGTTAGACGACCCTAACGAGAACGCGACAAGTGTCACTAACACAGATACAAAACAAGCAAGCCCCGTGATTTGCACTGCACGAAAGGATGTAGGGAATGAAATGCCACACGCCATCCCAAATGTAGGGAGGTGTATCGATGTAGTAGCAACTCGAAACCGAAAGGGATAATTGAAAGAAAAATTAGAAATTCATGCTACACTCATGTGATTGAAATTTGTAGGGTAGCTGGAGGGCTAAATGGACCCTAATAAAGAATTGGCTCAACCCACAATCAAGAAGAGCTCGCGGGGTAGAGAGCTCGATGCCTGCGATCCACGAAGAAGGAGCGTCCAACCACAACACACCAATACATATTTCAATTCTAGCCATGAATAATTAGTAATTAATGACAATATGTACAGAATAATGATCAGAGTGATATATGCCCGCGATATGCGCTTGGGGTACTAACATCACTGACATAATGACTAATTTAGAGTCCTAACAAGCCGAATTTCAGCAAAGATGAGAGAAGGTTGAGCCATGAAGCAAGTCTCTCTCACCCCTCATCAGGTCGATAAATTTACTAATTTAGGTCAAAGCTCACGCCTGAGGTAACTTCTGAATTTTACATACTTGAAATACTCTCAAGAATATATACTGATTTAGGCATCAGGGATGTCTCTAGACACACTTAGCCCCTCCTACTTTCTAATTACAACTTCTTGGAAATCGTTGTCAAAGCTACGAAACACATTTGCGACAAATTTTGTCCAACATATCTACATAAAGATTTTGAACTTCAGCCATATATGGTAATGTACACAACAATTTGACTAGGATTTGGCATGTGCCAATTTTTTGAGATTTTACCGTTTGAACTTTTTTAATATGTTCGAACAACCAACAATATTCTAAAAGATATAAACCATCCCAAACTTTAAGAAGTCTATGACATTTTGAAAATCAGAGAAAGTGAGAGTTAACATACCAAATATCGGGAACTTTTTAGGGTGTTATTTTGAAGTAACAAATTAGAGGAATTATTTTTTCTTTCAAACGAATGAGATTTTTTCTTTTTTGGTAGTTTGAATATTCTTTTTTATATATATTCTACTCAAGTTCTTCTTTTTTATTGTTATAGGGGATGGTTGGTGCTCAAAAACCACTTTCTTTACTTTGTATTTGAGGTATACTTATATAGACTTCATTTTTGCTTTCAATTTTCTTGAAATATATAAAAGCTTGTTTTTTGATATAAACGGTTTTTTTGTTTTTTGGTACCTTACATTGTTTTTTATTGTCATAATATTATTTCTTACAAATTTTTGGGTGTTTGGTGTAGGCTTTATGTGTTTATCTTCTATTGATCATTGTTTTCCATTTTCTAAGAAAAATAATATATTTGTATATTTTCTTCTTGAAAATATTTTGTATGGTATAGTTATTATGTAGTTTAGAAATAGTATGCATTTTGCTGATATTTAGATATGATAATGTTCAAATGTTTTATTTTGTAAATTAAATATATCATGATCTCTAAATAAAAATAAAATACCCTAACGAATTGAGTTGAAATATTTGTACCATGAGATTCAAGAACAAGTTGGGATTAATTGTGATAGCAGCTGTAGATCCAACAATGATAAATGTTGGAGTAAATGTTGAGGATAAGGAATATTGTAGGTTGTGAACCCATCTCATTTGGATAGTTAGCTCAACCCATCTCATCCCATCACATATGATCTCATCCCATCCTATTTTCTTCTCAAATATCACTGAAACACAAATACTTTTCTATTTAAAATCTTCAATCTTTTTTATTTAATCATTACCTAATCATTACAACTTTCTCAAACTTCTAAACAAAACACAGAAAATAATTCAACTTTTTCAAATCTCAAAATAAAAATAATATTTTAACAATAATTTAACTTTATAATATTTTTTCAACTTTTTTTCTTCTTTCCCAAAATCCAATAAAACATCTCAATTGAAATCATTTCACTCATTTTACAAACTATTTCACTAATATTCACAGATTTCGCATCTTATCTCATCTCAACGTCCAAATGAGGCCTAAGGAAAATTCTTATTGCAGTCCTCATTTAGGGATTTCAATTCAAGCCTAAATGAAACGAGTGTTTCATTACTAAATGAAACATTGCGTTTCATCCAAAACGCCCTCCCCTCGCCTCATCTCAGAGTAATTGTCTCTCAAAAAGCAAAAAGCATACCCAGATGACACCCTCCCCATTGCCCTTCCCTCACCCCATCGCCGTTGCCGTTCCACATCGCATACTACGTCGTTGTCCCCTTCTTCAAAGAAGAGTAAATCCCTTCCTTCCTAAGATTAATTCACACTCTTCCTCCCCCTTGCCCTTGCCCCATCACCCCATCTCCGTCTTCGTCCCCTTCCTCAAGTACCTAGTCTATCCTAGAGCCCATCCCTTCATGTTTGGTACAGTTGCAAGGTATAGTCCTAAACATTTTTCATATTTTTCGTAGTTTCCTTTGTGTTTGGTTCTGGTAATTCATATGGTAATTCATGGTCGGATCTGGAAAATCGTAGATTATGCAGATCAAATGTACAAATAGTCACTTTGTAAATTTATGAAGATTTTTATGTACTTCCGGTTTGAGTTATCTGGTTTTGATTGTGTGCACTCTACTTGTTTTTAAAAACATGTGAATGAGTTCTAAATGGTAATTCTAGTGTATGTGTTTGAATACATTTGTGAATGAGTTATCAACATCACATACGAATTGAAAGTGGTGTCCATAATCTGATTATTACATGTATTGCAGTGGTTTGTAAAAGCAAACTTTGCTCCTCATTCCTAATAGATTATTAGCTATTTATCATTAATGTATGTCCATATCAGATATTTGCCTTGCAAAAATGAAGAAATGAAAAATCCATGAACAAACAAACATTCTACTTTATATAGTTACAATGGATGTATGAAGTATACAAGAAACTCAAATTTTCTCCCCAATAATCAACAAAAAATAGTTGCTTACCCCTTTTCCTTCTCTCAAAAAAAAAAAAAAAAAAATGTTTTTTAATATTTAGTATAGGATGCATGCATTACTATTAAATTGTTTTTCAATATTATCTGTTATAAGCATAACACAGTTCCAGCATAACACAGTGCTGAAAACTGTTTCTGTTTTTGATATGCAATGTCTTTATCGCATTCTTCACCTTGTTTGGTTGAATGTTCTTCAAATCATTTTCTAAAATGTTTATGTGGAGAGATGACACGTCTAAAATCCTCGAACATCCCAAAAAATCCAAGGCGACCTTTTTATTCCTGTCCATTTTACAATAGAGACGTAAACTCTAATTAGTCTTGTTTGTGCAACCTTTTTTTCAGACATTGAACTTGGCATTATAATTTCCCACAATGATTTATACAATTTGTTTGCTATAGGGAAGGTCATATTGCGAGTACTTTTTATAGGTAGATATTGATGTAGAAAATGAAAGAAAAGTTATCTGCGAAAGAGAATGTCGCCTCCAAAAGAGAAATGAAGAACTCCAACGTGCAAGGGTACAAATTCAAAAATCGGAGGAGGACATCCAAAATGATCAAGATGAGCTTTATGGTCTAATGAAAGATATTAACCATGCACGCATGCAACCCTACGTGTAATAGAGACTTGCAATTCTAATATTTTGTTGTTGGATAGGATAAAAAACAATTATAGATTAAGTAAATGTGTATCACATTGTGTAATATTATTAAGTAGGTTGAATCTATTGTTTACCACCTTTATCAATATTGTACAAGGGACAAACCCAGCAATTGTGTATGAAACTCTTAGAATCTGTAATATCCTTCTTTATATTGTAACTATTTGTTGTTATGTTTTTAGACAATTTAGATTGTTATGTTTTCAATACTAAAAATATCAATGATAGCAAATAGAACATAATGAAAATGATGAGAGTTAGAAAATTATAATGCCAATTTAATTTCCACCAATCTTATTAACATGACAAACCTATAACTAGTGTGAAAATGAGGAAACATATCTCATGTACACTAAACTTTATATAACTTCATACCCATAAAATGGTTAAAACATCCAACATCATAATAGTATATCAAGTTTACAAGAATACAAAATAGAGTTATATAGTTGATGAGAGTTTGAAGTTGTGAACATAGTCAACATGTACAATTTACAATGCAGCAGTCTACAATGTCTTCTATAGCAGTCTACAATGTCTTTCATCAATCATCGAGAGGGTCATGATATTCAAAGTTCACCTGCAAATAGTTTGAAATATTTTGTAAAAATTATGCAAACTACATGGCATTACTTGTTCATAAAAAATATAAAAAGATAGATGTAAAAAAGAATATTATTTAACATAAACTAGAGAAATAACGCTTTGTTGTGTACCAAGCAGTTGCGATACAACACTTTGTGGCGTACCATGCAATATTATTGAATCTGTGATATTTAATACATCTTTTGTACATGATGTTGCCTACATTTAAATATATAAAAAAGTTAAATAACTTAAAAGTAAATTAGTTAAAACTATATTAAAATCACATTATTTAAATCTCCTCACATTTTTTCTTTGTCGCTTGCCACCATTCTTTTTTTCTTTTGGTTTGCAACTTTTCTATTGTAGATTGTTTCCTAATTGATGGGGGCCTCCATTTACCTCACAACACAAGCACTCAGCACTTTTTTTGAACTTTCAGTTTCGGTATTAATGGAAGTATGAGTGCTTGCAATTGTGGCCTGGGGCTTTGATTTAGTGTAAATTGAATTCATTGCCTTTAGCTTTTGTGTCATGTCCAGGGAATTATCTTTGTTTTCACATGCATTTGTAGCTACTTCATAACATAGTTTTATCAAACCAGAGTACTGACTAGCAGCTGGTTTACCACTTAAGTCATCATAACTGCTTCTAATCAGAGCATATTTACGTGTAATGTCCTTCCTCCACGTCTCCATAATGTACTTTTCTGGCAACACTCAGACATCCCTTACAGCGAAAATTGAAAGAATGTGCCTACATATAATTCATCTCATGTCAAATAGTCCACACATATACTTTGCCTCACACTCATCTTCATTGAAGTACGTCTGCAAAGTTGACTTCTTGATGTCGTCTTCAA
>QEOT01004182.1:141076-208847 GCA_003123785.1 Pterocarya stenoptera
AACACATGAAATAAGTAGTATTGCTACGTACATAATTTATTGAGACTAATTAATTAATTTATTGTGGTCCTGTAAATCTACACGGGTAGAATAAATATTATAAACTCAAGTCATGTTCATTGTTGCCCCAAAAAGTTCAGATCAAGTTCTTGTGGTACTATCCTTATCCCAGCTTTTATATATATATATATATATAAATACATATATCATCCATATATTTTTATGTATTCATGATCTCATACTGATCTTCAATATTTCATATACTCATGCAATCATAGTAATTAGAGGATATGCATAAATGTAGAAAGAAACCCATAGATGGAAATTCATGTGGTGATCAAACTCAAGTCTAGAAGAAGTTCTTGGCAACCCCTACACATGCATGCATGATGAACCATCTCAATCTATAAATGATATAAATATATATGTATATATATATATGTATATCAGCTCTCCCTCGATCCCTCACATACCAAAATACAATGTCATGTTCTATCCACCCCTGGCCCCTCCCCCGAAAAAAGAATATATATATATATATTTATAAATTCAAAAGCTAGAATAGGTCTTAAAAATATACCTAGATGATCAGGAGGTAAATATGTGTTTTATGACGATCATGAACAATTTAAAATTTCAAAAAATTAAATCAATAATCCAAGCAACCATATATATTTACATGGCCCTCTCCAACCAACCAATTTGCAACCCAAAAGTACTATATATTGAATTCGACAATTAGCCTCTCAAATTATAAAAAATTACATTGTAACTCTTTTTACCCTTAAAAACAAAAAACAGCACGCAGTACGTACAGCATGCTGTTTTAGAGGCCGAAAAGAATATGAAGATAAATAATAATTTAAATATCTATTTTTACAATTTCCAAAATGGTTATTTTTATTTATTTATTTATTTATTTTCATCATTTTTATTGATTACAAGGATTTTCATTATCTCTTATAGAGAGAAAAAAAAAATTAAATAAATAATTGATCTCTTTTTGGAGTAAAAATAAAAGTGATGCGAGATCAAAAGTTGATATTGATCTTTATGTATAGCTGCATGCATCTAATTATTTGAAGTTGCATGCTAATCTTGAATTTAAAAGTCATTATTAATTACTGCTATCAATATCTTGAGTCGAAAAGACAATAAATGACAAAAGAACGAAGAGTCGAAAAGACCAGAGTTCAGTAATTAAAATACTGATCCACGGCCTAACTTAATTTTTTTTATTTTTTTTATTTTGATAAGAATGTTGATGATAATCATGTAAGGCCAGCCTACCATGTTTGGTTGCGCAAATGCAATCCAAATTGAATCCAGTGATTGGGAGGCTGCTTATAATGTGCTCCATAAAGAAAAGGGAAGCACTGTTTGTGAAGAGTACTGACCCATCCTTTGTGCCAAGCTATCATTGATTCAGTGTCGTTTATTGCGTTTGGATATTTTTGTTTAATTCAAATGGCAAAACCGATGATCAAATTGTTTTATAAAAAAATAAAGAAAAACGCAGTGGTGGGCGGGTGGGGCAAATAGGAATACAATATACAGCTAGGGTGATCAGATGTCGTTTACAGAAGCTTTACAAAATGGAGTTGGGAAGCTGACACGTGGCACCCACTCCCACTTTCTAGTGGAGAATTTCTTGGCCACCCTTGAATCTTTATGGTCGATTACGTTTACACACGCGATCTTCCCCAAATCATTTGGTATTGGTGGAAGGGCCATGTTGGGACCCACCCACTAAAAAAAAATTTCATTATCTCCTACACCCACGTCCTCCCACCCATGCCATTATTTCTTTTACATTTATTTATATATATAAATATATATTTATATATATCTTCTTCTTCTTTTATTTATTTATTTTTTAAATTTTTGTGTCCCAATCTATCAATGTTTATATGTCAAATAATAATGGGGTTTCCTCTTAATTAATCTAAAGTCCTGTCTTTGTTTTTTCACAACTTTTCTTCTCTGATCTCATGATCTTTGTAATTACTTCAAATAATTGTTGCTATAACAACCTCATGATAATGGCCAATGATCACCATGACCTTAAATCCTATCAAGAACTTTTTTTGGATTTTTGAGATTAATTAAGATGAGGTACTAGATGATGATGATGGAACTAGTTTTCATGTGTTGATTAGCAAGCCGGCCAAATCTGATTTCCACTAAACAGATCATGGCTAATTAAACCTACTAGCTAGATGATCATCTGATATGGACATGCATCTCATAGGGACTCACTAATTGGGATATTATAACATGCGTATTACCGTGGGCATCACGTGGATCAATCTTAGGTACTTGATCATTTTTCAAACATTAATTATATATCCATGCTATAAGAAAATTTCTTATTTATGATTAGTTATTTTCTACGAAAATTACTATTTATAGTCAAAATAAGTTTGTTTACGTCACAAATAGTCATTCTCATCTTAAATAATTAGTCACAAATACTCTTTTTTCTTGTAGATCATATATATGCATTATGCCTGAGGCCAAGCATGTAGTGCTCTCTCTTTTTTAATCTTTTTGCACATATTTTAGAATAATTTCTCTCTCTCCCCCTTTCTCTTTGAGCTTATAGCATGAGATCAAGTAAAAGTTCATCATGTGGATCTATATCTGATAGATAGCTAATTATAGTACGTAATATTATGTAAAGTTTATAAGGAATGTTAAGGGATTAACATAACCTAAATAAAGAAATGGAGATGAGATCATGCTTTAATTTCAACCTGCATGAGTGGAAATGACAATAGTGAAAAAAGAAATAAATATTTGCTAGCTAGCTAGCTAAGATCGATCGATCAAAGAGTCCTCGATCGATCGATCTCTCTCTCTAGCTAGCTAGAATATTATAGCTACTTTATGAACCACCAATGAAGACGTACATTGATGAATAGTATAATACGGCATAGTTTTTTTAAATCATGGGTACTGCTGATATGCATGAGGATGGATGCATATCAGTATCTCACTAAAGGATGGATCGATGGATGGATGCGCAAAACCTAACGCATGCTTTGTCAGTAGTGCTCATGCTTACGTAGTGATCGAGACCCAGGAAAAAAAAAGGGGGGGGATTATGCTATGCTATGCGCGTGCTTTCTAAGCGTAACACATTATACCTAGACTACTGGGATATATAGATTTTCTTGCCTCTTAATGATTCCAGTTATCATTTTTTCTTCCCACCTGCAATAAAACCTAAGATCTCCATATATATGCCTCTATCTCTCTGATCTTTCACATGGACAAGTTGGAAAACCAACAAATAAAAACGCATTAACATGATCATCTCGACTAGCATCATCCCTAGATTCAAGTACTCTTTATGATCATTTTAACCATGCATTCTCTCTATGTTCATATATAAAGATATTATTACATAGGAGTAATGACTAATATCTGTACGTGTACATGATCATTATGATGTTATATATGGCCAAGACAATTAAATCGATCATTTCTAATTATAGTATTACAAATAAGGAGGCATTAAGTGATATATCCCATCAATATCTTCTTAATTAATTGTGATGGGATCGATATAATATTCAAATTTATACTTAATTAATTTACAAATTAATCATAAAGGCCGAAGAGAAAGTAGTATATAGAATATGGACTTTCCTTCCAGATATTGAAAAAAAAAGGAAAAAGAAAAGAAAAGAAAAGGGGAAGAGGGAGCATAAAGATAAAAAAGATGCTGATCATTGACTTGAAGTGGGTGGGAGTACAACTAAAGGAATTAAAGGAATCCAAAAGCAGAAGAGAGGCACACGCGTGGTCTTTTGGGTTCTGCTGTCTAGACAAAATCTTCATAAAATTAGCTTATAGCTTTTGCAATAATAATATTGCATATACATGATTTCATTGCCTCTCCCACATCGATCATCACTCTCTCTCTCTCTCTCTCTCTCTCTCTCTCTCTCTCTCTCTCTCGTCTTTGGTGGATTGGTGGCAGAGGCATCATTAAATATTGGTATCCATCACATGGGTCTGTGTAGAAATGCGTATCACACTAAAGGGACTACGTACATATATGCAGCATGCAGCTACGTACATATATACATGACTTGGACCATTCTCCTAGTACTACTCATTTGCATTTAGGCCCGGCCAGGATCTAGCTAGCCCTAATTCCATCCCTCCTGATCTCCAACTGCCATGGCTAGCTATGATCTATTCCAAAAACCTATCTTTTCCATGGAAAATAATGGATCTATTCCAAAAACCTGTCTTTTCCATGGAAAATGGCTCACTTCTAAAATGTTTTAGGTATAATAGCAGTATCTACTTCGCAGCAGATATTAATTTTCATCATCTTTCCACTGTGTTGTACTCTCATTTGCTCTCACTAAGACGTACATGCAATATATTCAGACTGATCACCGCGGATATATTCATGCTTTTTGGCCTGAAGATTTGATGCTTAAAAGGACAAGAAGGATGATATGGACACTGATTTGGTATGCACTAGAATGTACGTACGTTGATAATCATCAGGATCTGCGGGAGACTGTCGTTTTGGTGAATTATATATGTTGGATCGAAAAGATTGTAAATTTGAAAGAGCATCACACATGCAGTAGATGACATACAAGAACCAAAATATATCTTTTCAGTGATGATCATCATCATGTTATTTAAAAAACCTTTTATTTTCAACCCTTTTTCTTTAATTTCTCATATCTAGTGCTTCTTTACAAGCATGCATCTTACTTTTAAAGCCACAATCATACTTAATTATAAGATTTTATCAATATTTCCTTCTTTCCATCATTATCGTATAATTCCCACTAACTTCTAAAAGATCCCACCAGATCAACTAGCTCCTTTTCACGAGTTTCCATGAGCCCTCAGTCAATTAATTACTTTCACCATAAATTTATTTATTATTACTTTTTTTTTTTTGGTAGATGCCTCTCATATCAACCTTTAGGGTTCTAAACTAAGTTGATTTCATCTACAAAATATCAAACCAAAAGTCGTTATTTTAACAGTGTGATATATCTGTCTCTTAATTCACTCATGTTGAATCGTTGATCATTTGGCCTTGATGGATCAGGATCATAAAATTAAACAAATCTTGGAAAGAATGCATGATGACATGATGGCATGTGCCCTTGTTAAGATTGTGATCCACATGTGAAATAATTCAAAGAGCTCAAAATGGATATATATACATATATATATATATATCTATATATATCTATCAAGGATCAGATCCGCCTCCAACTAATTAACAGTTTTGCTGGCGAAACAAAATGCAGTAAAAGATATTCATGTACTCGATCAATCGATGCATGTTAGTTAACGTTGGCCCATCGAACCATCGATCGTCTGCATCAAACTGCGGGTTTTCCACCACTTGACTCATGATCACAACGACAGGCATTATATGTATTGATGTAACCCCATCAAGATTTACCACTTCCAGTGCTCCACGCGTGCGTAAAATATAAAAGCATATATATATATATAATATATATATATTATATATATGGACCAGTATTATATATCACGAAATTAGGAAGATTCTTTCTATATATATTTATAAAGAGAGAGAAATGCTTTAATCACAAAGAGACTTGTTGATGTCGTATTTTGCGGCCAGGGCAACTCCACGTTGTTGAGCTCGGGACTTGGTTCCAATTGAGATAGAGAATGCAGGTTCGGGGGCCATTGTACCTCCGATGCTTAAGTTAGTTATTGAGAATGAGAGAAAGAGAAATATTTAGTCAAGGAGAATCACTACAAGAAATAAGACTTTTTCCAGCGATTATTTTCGTTGTGAAAAGTTTAAAAATCCCTGCTATTAACCTTTTCCAGCGATTTATAAGTCGCTGCACATTCGCCGGTATTAAAGCTCTGCTTCTAATCTATCCTAGCGGAAGTAAAAAATCGCTGCAAAAGGTTATTTTTTGTAGCGATTTTTTTTCGTCGTAAATTCCAAATAAAACGCTACAAATACCCATTCGGTTTGTCCATTGAATCGCTGTGAAAATTTATTTGCGGCTAATTCGCCGTAAATACTATAAAAATCGCTGGAAAAAATTTTATCAGCAATTTAAATTGCCGGAAATAAGCTTATTATACAAAAAAATATTTCTGGCGAATTTTAATCGTCAGAAATGATATTTCACAAAATAAAAGAAAAATTCCAAAAAATTAATCCTGATGATCTATACCTAAGCTATACTTCATATTAGAGACCCTTATATATAATATGTATATATAAATGTAAGATATAATTAAAGCATATGAACTAAATCTTAAAGCTAGAAATACATTCTCATATCCACTAGTTTAATACATTCTCATCTCATCAGATAAGCAACTTGGCCCTTACAAGCAAGAAGAAGAGAGGATAATACCACATAAGTAAAGACAATCTAAATAAATTGTATGGATTATTTATAAGGAGCCTCTTGCAAAGCAAATACATGAATTTATTCTCCAAGGAAAAACTGATTTGATGTAGTGCAAAAATAAACCTGTATGGCACATACAAAGAAGTGACCTAAATCAGAAACATTACTTCTGCAGCCACAGCAACACAAGAACTCATTCAATGACGGGAGTAAAAACTAAGTGAAACTAGCCCAACAATAAAGGCACAATCATCAACTTGGCATGAAAGAAAAATCTAAGGAAATACATAACATAATGCACAGAATCTCACAATATAAATCCCAAACTATTTAGGCAGCACATTCTGCTATAATGACTCAACACAAGTCAAAAAATACATTCATTCCACTCGAGCATTTTCAGGACCAATAAGTTGTATTTTATGTCAAAAAGACTACTTTACTACTAATAGATTTGGTTGAAGGAATTCATAGCCTCCCCTATCTAATTTACAATTGCTTAAAATCATATCTCCTTCATTTGTTTCTTTGACTTCCACAACATGGGAATGGGATTTTCTTCAAGATGGACATTTTTCAGTGCAAGGTGATTGGTTGAACTGAAATAATAGCATAAGTCTACATATCAAGGAATTTGACAAGCAAATGGATATATATATATATAGAATGGAATAATGAACTCGAATATATCTTTAGCTATATCAAAGTGTTTGAAACTACAAGTGTCATCCCCAGAACATGCTGGAGATTTGATTCTCAAGTTCTTAAAATTTGAGCAATAAATACTTAGAAGTGGAAGTAGAAGAAATATATGTATGTATTCTACTTTCCTTTCTTGCAACCAGTACTTAAGAATGCACAAAAAAAAGTATATATCAATCAAAACTTAAAAACATTACATCAATGAGAAAATATTGAGTGACCAAGTTTGAAATTACTCCATGTGTCATCTAAAGAGAGATCAACTAACCACTAGAGAAGTAAAGTAGCATTAGTATATTCTTTATGAACTAAAAAAAGAATAACTTGATTCATGAAGAGTATACAGAAACCAAAGAGATCAGAATATGAACATTAAGCCAATTGCCTGGATACAATTTGGAAGTAAAAATAGGAAGGATCAAAGCTTGGAACACTATCTGATGCTGATGTAAAAACCAGAATATGAGCATTAAGCCAAGTGCCTGGATACAATTTGGAAGTATTGAATTGAAGTGCTCATCAATGACAACAAATGGACCTGATAATCTCAAAGAGCAAGCAAAGAATCACTAATCTATCCAATTTTTTTTTTTGGGCACAAAAAAAAAAAATTACACAATTTTCACAAGGTACAGTGCTCTTGAAGCATCTTTTATTCATATGAAGCTTCAACATATATAAGAGGAAGACAAATGGCCAAGTATATGAGAATGATACTTTACTCAGAGGAGAATCTATAATACAATCTGAGTTGTAAACATAATGATCAAAATCTAATACAAGTCATTCCATAGACTACCATTTTTTTTATATGTTGAATAAAACTTTTAAGAACCACAGAAACTCCATTGACATCAGTTGTGTCTGCAAACATTTAATGCAAGTAATGTAGGAATATGTATCAAAGTTACCTGTAGAAATTTCATAAAATATGGATTCTTCACCAAAGAAATCATCACAGAAATGATATCTGTAGAAGACAATAAAATGTAAAATACTTATCACCAAAGGATTATAATTTATTATCATCTAGAAAAAATTAGCATATTGAGAAACACAGTCCACAAATCAATACCAACACATTCCTTTTAGGATAAACAAAATCCCTCTCACTGACATGAATGCTTTTGTTTTAGTTCTTCTTACTTCCACAAGATCATAGTTAATGTTCAAAATCGCCGGAATTGATTTTTTCATCGATTATTTATATATATCTAACATTCTTTCAGCGATCAATAATCGCTGGAATTGATCTTTTTTGTTTTTTTTTTTTCCCAGAGACATTGGCTGGCCTTCAATTTCACACTTCATCTAATGTATAAATTTTTATCTTGTTAACACAATATTTATCTTATTTCAGGTCAGTCACTAAACATTATTACTTGAAAAAACATTAATTTCAAGTAATATTGTTTGAGGAATGATCTGAAATAATAAGATAAATATTGTGTTAATAAGAAAAACTGCACGCACTTAATGTTATCATTTAAAATAATATTGTTTCATTGCTATATAACACTTATAGTGTTTATCCAACAGTACCCATGCTTGATATTAAATACTTAAAAATAGGAAACATAAAGGAAAAAAATTGGAACTTTCATTATACATACCTAGAGAACACGTAGGATTCCCATTTTCAAATCTTTGGGTACCATTTCCATCCAATTTAATAAATTAATGACATTCAATTCATCCATTGAGGTGGGGAATTCACATTAATGTAGTTATGGAGTATATACACTGGGGTGGACCAATCGGAACCCAAAACTTAAAACTACACTACTAAATATTGAGAATACATCATTCAAAAATGTCAATTGCTGCTCCTCTATCTTTATAAATTATATCTAGTCAGATATAACAATATGCACCTGGGCATGAGGGGTGGGCAGAACAGCTCCTTACAAGATTGCATTAATGCCCTTATACTTGTGGGATATTTGATATTTCCATCTGGACAAACACCAATCTGACAGATATAGATAAAATGCATCAGTACACACCATTAGAGCAATTATAAAGGAGCAGTGCATTCACTACGTTGAGAATTGAGGGAAATAAAATATATATAAAAACGTTCTATTTGTTTAAACCAACATAATGTCAGCAACGGAAGCATGTTAACCAAAACTCAATATGAGTAATCCATCAATCACTTCCAATATCCAACACCCAGATTTAGATGTTGGAACTTATAAAAAAATGACAACCAAGTATGATCCCATGCCAAACCACCCACCAGTCCCACTGCCCCTCCACTTCTCTTGCCACTTTTATAAAAGCCAATTATAGTCATTGATGAGCCAAAAAAAGGCACCAAGAAGACAGATTTATGCACAAACTTTAAAGAAAAAGGCATAAACTACGGGAAAATTCTTGTCATTGAAGTACTCAAACAAGACAAAAGACTAAACATGTCCTTGAATAAGAAAAAAACAATTATAAGGGAACCATAAACAAATGAAGCAAGTTAAATAGAGAGGAATTTTAATAAAAGCGGGTACAAACCTTTTATGCTGCAGTTTACTTGAGCATCACCATTCACAATTTTCTATAATGACAGCTGCATGCACAGTCGCTCCTTGAATCTTAAAGATTGAATGCAAATGACTTTTTTTTTCTGAGGAAATGCAACAAATTTGCCTTTCACACTCCATTCAACTATTATAAAGCAAAAACTTACAATAAGCAAGGTGTCATATTATAGATGAAAGGGAAAAAACACTACATGTCACATTCTTTTTCTCCCTCTTTATTGGGGTTTGATGCCAATACCTCCAAAGACAAAATCTAGCAAAGTCAAAGCATATGTTACTTAACTTTCAAGAAAATCCTCAAATTTCTAGGATGACTAAAACAATTTAAACTGTGAATATTGGAAAATTATTTGTAGCTTACTCATTTTTGTGTTGATGTATTGAGAAGTTACTATGAAGTTCAAGATAGTAATGGAACTTCAGAAAACTGCCATACTAGCTTATGTAGAAAATGCAGGGAAGAATAGAGGTAAGGTCTCACGAGGTGGAAACCATACCTATTACTCATGTCCAATCTAAAATTATGTATCCCAGAAAATAAGTTATTCAAACCAAACTCATTCAAAATATTGTAAAATTATCATTTAATAAGATGTCTATGAGCAACTTTACATACAACATAACGGCTACCCTTTACGTACCTTTAAAAGGAGCTAATGCAGTCCAATTGGAGATTTAACAAGCCTTCTAGGCATAACAACAACAAAAAATTGTATTACCTATTCTGGATCTGTACGTGCACATCACAACTAATAAGCCTTCTAATATGTGCTATAAAATAGATGATTTAAGAGATTTTTAGTAAAACCTTCTGTATTGGACCAATATATTTAGTTTACAACAGCTCAATTCTTCATCGCAATTTATGTTCTAGAGTCAAAACCACTTGTAACTACAGTAGACCCTTTTTCGATCACACAATAAGATAAAAAAAGAAGCGTAAAGGAAGTGCTGAAATTAAATAAAAGATCCACAACACTTCTTTGGAACCTTCATCTCTTTCACTGACAATAATCCTTCACTTATGGCAAGTTCATCGTGTTTAAATTCTTCTACTTTATACATTTAAACACATATATTAACCTATTTACATTCAAACTACACATCATTTCATTAATTAATATAGAATGAAGATTAAACTTGTTGGTCCCCAGGCACATTTTTGTTTTGTAATTTTATTTTTCTCTTTTTTTATGGATAAAGTATTTCTCTTAAACTAAAACTAATTCTCTAAGCTTTTGAATTACTTACATATATATATATAAATACATTCCAAATATTCCGAAGAGTGCAAATTTATGCGCGCAAGCTAGTAGTCTTAAAACAGAGATTTATGTATCAGATGATATATACAGCATCATCTACAGCTAGGAATAAGATATGCATATCAACTAAAACTTTGACCTTTGTATATAACAGCAAAGTCAAAGCATGCATCCAATCATCATCATTAATTTCTCCCGTAATTAACACCAAATGATGAAAAAAGGAAAGAGAAAGATACCTCTTAATTATTAGTGTTAAATTATTAGACGATCATATATATATGCATATTATATACATCACATAGTGTGGTCTAAATAAGTAAAAGNACATTTTTGTTTTGTAATTTTATTTTTCTCTTTTTTTATGGATAAAGTATTTCTCTTAAACTAAAACTAATTCTCTAAGCTTTTGAATTACTTACATATATATATAAATACATTCCAAATATTCCGAAGAGTGCAAATTTATGCGCGCAAGCTAGTAGTCTTAAAACAGAGATTTATGTATCAGATGATATATACAGCATCATCTACAGCTAGGAATAAGATATGCATATCAACTAAAACTTTGACCTTTGTATATAACAGCAAAGTCAAAGCATGCATCCAATCATCATCATTAATTTCTCCCGTAATTAACACCAAATGATGAAAAAAGGAAAGAGAAAGATGCCTCTTAATTATTAGTGTTAAATTATTAGACGATCATATATATATGCATATTATATACATCACATAGTGTGGTCTAAATAAGTAAAAGAATTTGAAGAGTCGAGAATGAGCAATGCCTAGGAATGAAAGACGAGCAGAGAATTTGAAAATTATCAATACCAGGAATCAAGATTTGAATATGGATGCTCCTAAAATATGACCATTTAAACTATAAGTTTCATGAGTTTTTGGCAGAGAATTGATATTATTCTTGTATGCATAGAATGTATAAGCAATAACAAAGGCACATTACTTCTGAAGAGCCCTGAAAAGTAAGATTCTGCCCCTCAAAATTGAGTTTGGAAAAAGATGGCAGGGAGAACTGTATTCAACACATAAGAAAATATCCATTGCTACAGAGGTCCTTACCACTTAAGCCAACCCTAGGGATTTAGTCATGGATAATGCTTACTATTTTACCAAAGGAAAGGCCTAAAATCTTTTTTTTCACCTTCCGAGGTAAAAGGAGCCAGAAGTTTAGCAGCCAAAGTAACTATGAAATACATGAGCTGATTTTTGGGCAAATCATTTCTGCTTTCCAACAGTTAGATATACATGAGCAAAAAACATTAGGCATGATAGAGACCTAGACATTTATCCAATCCCCCACATTGACTCAAACAACTATGGGCTCTGAACTCTTTACCATTTAGTAACATGACATAAGAAATTGCTGCCTCTAAAGACATGATTACACAACAATGTTGACTACAACACATACCTTAAACCTTAAAGGTTCCTCTGAGATATATATGCATGCATATATATATACATATTATAGATATATGCATACATTTCATTTTCCAGAACTATGAAGTCAGATAATTAGTTTTATGCTAATTATTAACCCTAGCTATAAGTTACACGTTACTTCTCATAGAAGCTAATGACTGCTACAAACTAAATTCACCAACTCACTGCCCCCCAAGTTCACATTTTTTACTCTTCAAATTACTATATTTAGATTAGGATTTAGGTCTACATTTTAGAAATGACAACTATAAAAGTCATAAGACAAACAACTAATAAGCAATCCTAACTACTCTATTGTTAGCTTGATCCAACCCTAGCCATCTTGTCAAGCCAAACCTACCAAACCTACATTCGCTTCTCTACTTCTTGATTCATAGAGCACTCTTGGTTTGAGAGATGATTGCTCAACAAATCATTAAGTTTTTAGCCTTGCGGTACCACAAATAAACTTGTTACTTTAAATTTTGAATTATGAAGCACTTTATTTTGGGTTTATATCATTTCAACCCCTAAATATTTTGTAATAATTTCATGCCCTAGAACATGCAATCGATGCCTAAATCACATCAAAACCATGAGCCTACTTGTTGCACAACAAGGCAAAAATCTGACTAGGTTTCTCCTTATCATTTTAATTATCCGTCTCTAATTAGGTCAGAAACCAAAATTAAAAAGAAAATAAACGAATAAAATAAACTTAAACTTAAGAAACAGAGTTTCTTACCAATAGTAGTCAACTCCAACCGAGTGGAGGAGAGGGCGGGCAGTAATGGCGAGTTAGATTACTACTAGGCAAGAAGGTCTAGGTTGATGTAGAAAGGCAGTTTAGAACATCTCCAAAAACCCCACTTTTTGAACTGGAACCACTAACTCGTGAGTCATGCACGATGATGAGTGGGTTTTGCTTCCACTCAGGCCAAATCGGTGGAGTCTCTACTGTTAGTGGTGGATTTCGATGGAAGAGACAGCCGAGTAAGAGCAGTTTTTAAGTGGGTTTCGCTTAATGTGCAGGTGTTGAGAAAATGGAGAAGAAGAAATTGGGGGAAGAAGGTGAAGTACTCGGGATTTGGGAGTGCAGGGGAGAAATGTTACGGGTGAGGGAGGGAAATTTGATTTTTGTGCATTTTGGTGTCGTGCACATTAAAAGGGCAATTGCAGCAAAATTTCCCGCTACAAAATCGTTTTCACCTTTTTCGGCGATTTCTTATGCTGAAATTGTACTTAAAATCACTGCAAAATCTAAAAATATTTCCATTGATTTTTTTTTCGCCACAATTGAGATTAAAATCGCTACAAAAGGTGAAACTAAAAAGTAGCGGGTGGGAAGCCGCGTTGACTTGCTAAATCGCCGAGAACAATGATCTATTGCAGCGATTTTATTACCGACAAGCAAAAAATCGCCGCAATAGCTAGTATTTCTTGTAGTGAATGAGAGCTGAAGTATTCAAGAGTGTGAATCCGTTCCCTAGCTGTGGATGGAGATATTTATACCTGGCCGGAGCAATCCCCAAGGGGGAGGTAGTGGATGTGTAGCTCCATACTGTGGTCAGGTGTCCCTGCCAACCCCCTGTTGTGCTACAAACTTGTCAGACCTATAGTCAGCTGTTACTGACACCCCAAGATGCACGCCGTGTGTGCCAAGCCTCGAGATGCATTAAATGTGGCTTGTCATGCCGTGCCCACCTCCATCCCATTAATGCAACATGGTTCTGGTCAGGCAAGTCCATCCTTCTGACCTGTTCAAACGCCAGGATTCATGGACAAGGGATGTCCCTAAATATCGGCTATTAGTGGTGTCAGGTTGTCTTGCCTTCCATCCTTTTGTCAATGTGCTTTGCTCGTTTGCTCCTATTCTTAAGCCTACTAGGCCGACTCAACCCAACCCAAGCCTTGTTCTTGTGCCTTGGGGATCGAACCTTCCTTCCCGAGCCCAGCCCTAAGGATCCAGCCCAAGCCTTTAACCTCAGCCTATGGATTAGGCCTTCTCCCCAGGCCCAACCCTGGGGATTACTCCCCTCACAGTACTCCAGGAATTCCTAGCACACATGTGTGGTAGGAATTCAAAACATCCTGGTCTCTCCCTATCCATCAGTGTGTGAGGGCACTAATGCTTTTGTTGTCTTCCAACTTCCCAACTGTTGAGTTCGGGGGGTGCCTTCCTCGTCCTAGGTTATGCATTGGTCTGTGCTCCCCACATGCCCAATGTGACCTCACACGTCTACGTAGCCCTATGCCATTTGGACTTCCCGATGCCACCTACCCATGTCATTCATTGTGGGCGTCACCTCAATTTCTGCGGTTCCCACGTCTTTGACAATTGGATCGGGTGGCATGCATCCTCCCACATCCCGGGCCATTCATTGGCCCGTGCTTTCCACACACTCGACGTGACCTCCCACGTATGTGCAGCCCACGTCGTTTGGGCTTCCCGAGGCCAACTACCCATGTCTCCTGATGGTTGGATCGGGTGGGGCACGTTTACCCACGTCCTAGGTCGTTCATTGGCCCGTGCTTTCCACGCGCCCAACACAACCTCCCATGTTTGCACAACCCGTCACCGTTTGAGCTTCCTGAGGCCACCTACCCATAAGTCAAACAATTCCTCGATTCGTGTGTGGCCCTATATAAGGCCTCTTCCCCCTTTCATTTCCACCATTTGTTTCTCGAGGTGAAGCATTCAGCATTCTACTTGACGTCCGTTCTGCCAACGTCTGTTATGCCAATGTTCCTTGTCGAAGAAGAGGAAGATGACAAAGTCTCTGGGCCGCCTTCTTCAATGCCTTCACTCAACTGACCCCCCGTGGGGCCGCGACCATGGAGTCTTCCATCTCCTTTGAGGTGTCGCTTGCTCGGGAGGTCGTTCTGCCCATCTCGTGCATCACCACGATCGAGTCACCAATCTTTCCTTCTCTCCTAGAGGTTACTATTTGGGAAGATGCCACCCCTTCAATTGTCCCAAAGATTGGGTCTCCCTCCTTCTCCACGGTCCTAATGTCGGATGATAGGGAGAAGGCGGGCTCGAGCTCCCCCTTCATCATGGAGCTAAGCGAAGATCGGGTGTCGATCCTGTCGCACCCCTTGTGATCTTACCTGGAACCGGATGTGGACTCCTACTTTGCTTCTCTTGAGAAGACGTCTTGGCTGGCATCATTGTTGAGGAGCACAGGGAGCTCGAGGAGGAGGCCCGGATGCTCCGATCCCTTTCTCTCCTTGCCTGCTTGGAGATTCTAAAGGCTTAGTAGGAAGCTGAGTCCCTCTCCATGGAGAACAAAGGGCTAATGGAGGACCTTGACTCCTTGAAGAAGTGCCACTCGAGCCTGTGGGACAAAGTCCAAAAGCTGAAGAGGAAGAAGTTTGGGTTAAAGCTGGAGCTGGCCTATATCAAAGTGGACTTCACCCGAGTCTCTCTAAAGACGACTGGCTAGGGGCAAGCCTTAGCCATCAGGTGACATTCTCAGCTTCTGTTTAAGCACTTCTCGTTTTTCTGGGAGGTCCAACATCAGAGAGCTAAAGTGTAGCAGAAGAAGGCTCATATCCAAGTCTCGAAGTCCAGGTGCTACTTGTGAACAACATAATCTTAACTTGGGACACAAAGATCTTGGTCATGGAATCCGGCTTTCAGTGTAGTGCAAAGTACATGGGGGAGATCAAGTCCCAAATTCAGTGCACTTGGGCCATAAAAAACGGTGCTTTGGTGTACGGTTACAAGAAGGGCCTCGAATGGCTACAGGAACACCCTGAGATAGACTTCAATACCTTGAGGCTAGAGTTCCTGGAGCCGAACCCTCATACTTATGCATTTGTCAGGGATCTTGGGAAGCCAAATTTGCCCCCATTCCCCTCGAATGCTCCCTCTTCGCCCTCTTGGTCATTTTTGTACAGGCTCCCAGCCTTTTATGTTTTGCTTTCCTCTTCCTTGTAACCCAGGCTTTCTTGTAAATTTGATTTATATATATACATGGAGCATATTTTCCTCATTGCCTTTTGCATACTTTTACTTCTTCTTACCTTTTGTTCACTTCCTTTCTTTTTTGTTTTATACTTGGGTCCCAAGGCTTATCTCGTCGGGACCTCTATCCTTGGGTGGTGAGATCAACCTTCACCTTAAGGCCTTGACTTCTTGATGACGATCACGGGGTCAGGCGAGTCTAGGGACTCCTTTCCAAGGGGCAGCGTGGGCAGAGCTCAGGAGGGTCTAGCCCGGCCTCAACCCTGCAACCAGTCTAGGGACTTGGCTTGTAACTCGAAGGTCAGCAAATCAAGGGACTTGTGTCCGATTGGCTGTGGAAGGGACGGAGTTCAAAAGGCTCTAGCCCTTAGCCAATGAATCGCGGAAAGTTCAGAGACTTGGCTTGTAGCATGAAGGTTAGCAAGTCAAAGGACTTGTGTCTAACTGGCTATTGATGGGGCAAAGCTTGAGAGGCAATGCATTGTGCTAAGTCTAGAGACTTGACTTATGGCACAAAGGTCGGCAAGGCAATGGACTTGTGTCTGACTGGTTGTTGATTGGGCTAACCTCAAAAGGCTTTGTTCTCTTAGCCAATATATTGTGGCAAGTCCAAAGATTTGGCTTGCAGTACGAAGGTTGGCAAGTCAAGGGACTTGTGTTCGACTGGCTACAGGCAGTGCAAAACTTGGGGAGACTCTAGCCCTTAGCTAATGCATCATGGCAAATCCAGAGGCTTGGCTTATAGCACGAGGTCGGCAAGTTGAAAGACTTGTGTCCGACTGGCTGCGGGCGGTGCTGAGCTCGAGAAGCTGTAGCTCTTAGCCAATGCATCGCAGCAAGTCTAAAGACTTGGCTTATAGCACGAAAGTCGACAAGTCAAGGGGCTTGTCTTCGATTGGATATGGGTGGTGCAGAGCTCAGGAGGCTTTAGCCCTTAGCCAATGCATCGTTTTGAATCTAGAGACTCAGTTTGTATGACCAGAGCTTTTAGATAAAGGCGAATGGAGATTAAATCATATTTTCTCATTCACAAGTTCTTGATTACATAGTCAGGTGAATCCATGGTCTTTATACAAAATACTTTCTCAAATGCCCGGCGTTCCATGGATAGGGCAGTTCGTGACCTTCGTGGTCCTTCAATCTATAAGAGCCTAGTCTTCCACTAGCTATCACCACAAACGGTCCTCCCCATTGAGGACCTATCTTTCCTTCTTCTTGGGTGGTGACCCTGCTTGCTTCAGAACCAAGTCTCCTACCTTGAAGGCTCGAGGTCGGACTCGCTTGTTAAAGTACTATTACACTTTCCTTTTGTTGCTCACCGTCCGACTCACTACCTCCTTTATTTCAGGAGATCTAGGTTTTCTTTTAATCCTGCTTCATTGCGGTCTGGGTTGAAGTGTTGAACTCAGTATGTGATCATCCCCACCTTTGCTAGAATCATAGCTTCGATCCTGTAGACAAGCGCAAATGGTGTTTCTCTCGTGGGGATTCGGTAGGCTTATAACACACCAGGGAGCTCTTCGGCCCATCTCCCCTTCTAATCTCCCAGCTTATTCATTAGGATGTTCAGCAAGGTCTTGTTGGTTTCCTTTGCCTATCTGTTGGCTTGAGGGTGCCCCAAATATGCGTACTTGGATTTGATTCTGAGCTCGGCACACCACTCCCTGTAGTGCGAGCAGTTAAACTGACTACCATTATCAAATATGAGGCTCTGAGGAATGTCATATCGACAGACTATGGATCTCTAGAGGAATCTTGTAATGGCCTAGGCCATGACGGTTGCCATTGTTTCTGCTTCCACCCATTTTGTGAAGTACTCGACTGCGACTGCTATAAACTTTACTCCTCTCTGGTCCCAAGAAAGAGGTAGAGAGGTCGAGCCCCCATTGTGCAAAGGGCCAGGGGCCATGACGGATGTCAGCCTCTGCATCACAGAGGGAATGTGGCCAATAGTACCCTGCGCGCATGACCCGGGAGGCTAGTGCTCCTCCTTGTATTTCAGCCAGGATGTATGGGGCTTCCTCAGTTGAGATGCATCTCATGAGGGGCTCAGAGAAACCTTTCCTATACAGGACTCCTTCTAACAATGTGAAATGTGCCGCTCTATTTCTGAACTTCCTCTTGGTCGTTCGGGACTAGGCCCCCATCGAGGTACTTTATGATGTTAATGGCCTATTCCTTGCAGCGTTGACTAGATGACGGATATGGTGATCCCAGTAGCCAGTGTGTCAAACGTTCGGAGCTACCTTGTGATCTGGGAGAAGGGCTTGCCAGGGCTTTTCTTGAGGTGCAATAGGCATTTCTTCTGGGAAGTTTGAGAACTTGGCTACGAAATATGCCAGCACTTGCCCCTTGATTGCCATGCGGGGGAGGTACTCGATGTCAAATTCGCTCAACTCAATCGCCTAGTTTGTTATCCAGCCAGATATGTATGTTTATGAGGGGAACATCAGTGAGTACCTTCATCGGGTGGGCTTGGAAGTATGGCCTCAACCGCCTCACGACGATGATTAATGTAAATGCTAGCATCTCCATTCAAGGGTATCTAGCCTTGACTCCTCAAAAAGCTCAGCTCATGTAATAGACGGGTCGTTGGTATCCTCCCTCACTGCGGACTAGGATAGCGGACATGGCGTTCGAGGTCAGTGCCAGGTATACAATCAATCTTTCCCTTTGGCTCGGTCTGGTTGAGAAGTGGTGGTTGGGCCAAATACTCCTTCTGTTTGCTAAAGGCCCGTCACACTCAGTGTCCCACTCTCGTGCCTTTCTAAGTACCTTACAAAAAGGAAGGCAGCGGTCGATCAATCTTGTGATGAAACAACTTCGAGCTGTTACTCTCTCTGCCAGCCTTTGGACCTCGTTAATACTATTGCCTTAACCTTTCCGAGATTGGCCTCAATTCCCCACTTCAAGACCATGAAGCCTAAGAATTTTCCCAACTTGATACTGAAGGTACATTTCAACAAGTTGAGCTTCATCCGGTATCTCCTTAGTACCTTGAAAGCTTCCCGAAGGTCAACGATATGCTGCTCGGGTTTCCTGCACTTGACCAAGAGGTCATCGACATATACCTCCATGTTCTATCCAATCTTCTCCTTGAATGTCCGATTGACCAATAGTTGATAAGTTGCATCTACATTCTTTAGACCGAACGGCATGGCTTTGTAGAAGTAGAGTCCCTGATCGGTGATGAAGGTCGTCTTCTCCTCATCGTCTAGGTTCATCTTGATCTAATTATACCCAGAGTATGCATCCATGAAACTAAGCAGGGGGTGCCCGGCTGTCAAAGTCCACTATTAGGTCTATGTGTGCTAATGGAAAGTTGTCCTTCGGGCAGGCCTTGTTCAAGTCAGTGAAGTCAACACGCATCCTTCACTTTCTGCTTGCCTTCTTCACCAAGACCACATTGGAAAGCCACTCGGGATAGTAGGTGTCCCTGATGAACCCCGCAACCAGGAGATGGTCTACCTCCTCGGTGATGGTTGCATAATTCTCCGCACTGAAGCTACGGCGCTTTTGCTTGATCTTTTTTGTCTTCAGGACCACATTAAGGCGAAGTTCAATGACTATTGTGTCAATCTCGAGCATTTCTTTATGGATCTAGGCGAACACATCTTGGTGCTCCACAAGGAGCAGCTTTACGGACCTTCTCATCTCTAGAGCCATCTTAGTTCTCCACCAATACTAATTCCAGAGGCTCGTGGCTCCTGGTGCCCCGGACAATCCCCCATGAGTGACTCCTAGTGCTTGGGACTGCTCTGTTGGTGCTGAACACTTCTTCTTACCTAGCCTTTCTGGCGTGGACCCTCTGTGCTGAGGAGGTGGTCCCTCCCCCAGGGTAACCTCCTGCGATTGCGTGAACTTCACCTACTGGGCCATCTCTGGCCGGGCTTCTTCGGCGCGAGCTTGCTCTAGGCTGCATTCCAATCCTTCGCCTTGCTGGACTCTCACTCCTTCATGGCTCCGCGAGATCATCAGGTCATTTTTTGCACCGCTCGTCACCCAGCTCATCTAGTAGGGTTTCCAACTCTTCCATCTTCCATTTTTTGGTGAAGCAATCTTCCGTTCGGAGGCTGTCAGTGCAATGGTAGGTGCAATACTTAGGGTAGGCCAAGTCCCATTGTTGTTTGCCTTGCGAGCTTGGGTTTCTTTCAGCCTCCATGGCCATGCTAGAGTGGGTGCCCGGTTAGACCTACCCACGAGTGGGTTGCTCTTCCTTGAGCTTAGTCTCCCGTGCCTTCTTCTTGTTACCTTTTCGCCTCACTTTGCTACTCTGGCTGGCAGATCTCTTGTCTACCTTTCTAACTCAGTCTTCTAAGGAGCCATCAGCTCCTGAAGCGTATCTTCAACATTGATGAAACCGTCGGGTCAATCCATGAACTCTCTCAACGAAAATGGGGTCTTCTAGGTGATCTCAATCATGAAGGGGTTATGGGGCCAGATCCCCTAGCAAAGCCGCCAAGGTGATCTTTTTATCCTAGTCGTCTGTTGTCATGCGCTCCCTATTGAACCGAGAAAGGTATGACTTCAGACTTTCATCATCTCGTTGCTTCATCTCACCGTGAACTGCAACAGGAAGAGTCAGGCCAACTCGACAAAGCTGTCGATGGTCCCTAGTGGCAAGGACCGAAACAAGCTATCGATGGTCGCTGTCCCCTTCAAAGTGACCTCTCTCGGGAACCAGTGCAGGGTCATATGGGCCTTGAATGTTTCCAAGTGTTCCAGGGGATCCCTAGACCCAATGTACGCATATATTTGTGAGACTTTGAATCTTAGGGGAAGTGGGACTGCCATAACTTCAGCGTTATATGGCAGCTCCGTGTTGGAGAGCAGCTGGTCCACTATGGACATCGTGCCTATGTGTTTGACCATCTCAGCATATTTGTCCCGAGCTCCCAAAGCTCTAGGTGCATCCCACATTGCTCTTCTTCGACTGTCACTACCTTAGGGGCTCAACAGGACTCAGAGCGGTGGCTCTACTCACCTCCCTCCAACTCCCCGCTAGTCCTCCATAGGGAGGCATTCTCCTAGAGGAGAGCCATCACTTCCTCCATCGGCTTCCGTATCATTTTAGCTTGTTCATTGGTTCTTGCTTCCATTGCTTCGGGTTGTTCTTCTACACGACGTGAAGCTTAGGAGTGCTTTGTTGCTGACATGCGAAGGACACACTACTATAGGAAATATCAATACCCCATAGACGGCGCCACTGTTGAGCTCGAGACTTGGTTCCTGTTGAGATAGAGAATGGGGGGCTCAAGGGCCGTTGTACCTTCGATACTTAAATTAGTGATTGGGAAAGAGAGAAAGAGAGAAATATTCAGTCAAGGAGCATGAGAGATAAAGTATTCAAGAGTGTGAACTCCTTCCCTGGCTGAGGGTGGGGATATTTATACCTGACTAGGACGATCCCTAAGGCTGAGGTAATGGGTATGCAGCTCCGTACTATGGTCGGGTGTCCTTACAAACCCCCTGATGTGCTGAAGACACACTAGACCTGTAGTCGGCCATTATTGACACCCCAGGACGCACGTCATGGCATGTTGAGCCCCAGGATGGATTAAATGTGGTGCGGCTCCCTGTCATGTCATGCCCGCTTCCATCCCATTAATGCAGTGTGGTTCTGGTCAAGCAGGTCTATCCCTTTGACTTGCCCAAATGCTAGGATTTAAGGACAGGGGATGTCCCTGAATGTCGGCCAGTAATGGTGTCAGACTGTTCTGTCTTCCATCCTTTTGTCAGTGTGTTTTGCTCGATTGCTCCTCTTCCAGGGCCTACTGGGCCAACTCGGCCCAACCCAGGCCTTCTCCTTGTGCCTTTGGGATTGGACTATCCTTTCTAGGCCTGACCCTAGGGATTCAGCCCAGGCCTTTGACCTCAGCCTTTTGGACCAAACCTTCTCCCCAGGCCTAGCCTTAGGGATTACTCCTCTCACAAGACTCTATAAACATAAACATACAAATTGATCACGTGGTTTGATGTACATACACTAGATTGTAAAGTTATTTTTATTGTAAAGCAAAAATAGTATATCATGTGAAGTTATATCAGTTTATGGGTTTACTTTTATAAGATCTCTTTATGGCAATAAGATTGAACACAAAAGAAATAAATCCATGCAATTCTATAAAGAACTAAAGTTGTGGGTTGAATTAACTAGTTGCTTGAATTAAGTTTTGTTAACACAATACTGGTGTTTATAATACAAAAAAAAAAAAAAAAAAAAAGTTCTACTAAGAATTTTGTAAATATGTACATCACTTACTATACGTAGGGCTGTAACCAGTCTAGTTCGGTCTAGTTTTGGATATATTTTATAACCAAAGAGGTATACACCAGTTTTAAGATTTGAAGATCTAATACCGTACCGGTTACACCCCTAAATCTGTACTTCTGATTTTACCTATTGCCGTCCCATTTTTCTGATATATTATAGTATATAATAATAGACTGATATATTATAGTATATTATAATATATAGTGATATACTATTAGTATAACTATTAATACTATAGACTATAGTGATAATATATAATTATTTATATATAATGGATTACTAGTAGTATACTTAGTATTAATACTGATATAATATTAGTAATCCACACCCATTATGGCCCATTATATATTATTAATATACTATACTAATACTATATATATACTATATAGTGATATATTGATATAATAATATGCGTATAGTTATCTACTATTACTATATGTTAGTCATAATATAGTAGAATTACTAATACTATAGTATCTTATAATGATATAATTACGAATACTATAGATCTTTACCCTTACCTTGTGGACAAGGTCTTGTACTAGAGGGGGAGCTCAGCCATCAGCCTTGTGGTCAAGGCTCATTGAAGAAGGGAACAATATTATGGGTGGAAGAAAATATGGTAGTTAAAGTAGTTAATTGGAGGAGAAGTGATCGAAGAAGTGGTGCAGAAGGCTTGAGATCAAAATTGTGTGCAGAGATTAATGAGGCAAACAAAACGGTATGTAGTTATGGGTTAAACAGTTAGTTTTGAGAGGGTCGAATTTAGGCTTATAGTTAGGGGTTAAACGGAGTGTATTTTATTTTTAGCATAAACACTGTGTTTTGCTCATATATTAGTTGTGTAAAGTTGCGGGAAGGGAAATTAGATCATCCAAAATGTATTGAATTCTTGAAGTGGAGGTTGAGCTTTCCTCGAATAAAGTTCAATTCTTGATTCTCTCTATTCTTGGAGTTCTTTTCTTTATTTTTCAATTATGTTCTACTTGTGTACCCAGAATCCCCTTAATACATTTATTGAATCAGAAAAATGCTAAATTTTTAAGGTGCAAAAAAAAAAAAAGGATTCAATCACTAAAAGAAGACGGTGGGTATTTTTTTTTTTTTTAATAGAAGAGAAGGTAGTCACATGTCCAATAGTGACCCATGTCCAAATTTATTAATAAGCCCTCACTTATAGCGAAGGAATACAGTGGTAACAATCATAGTACTTGGATTTTACAAAAAATAAAAACCCCAAGTACCAAAAAAACTATATCAAGAATACCTATCCAAACCAAACTACCTATAAACAAAACCAAATCGCAACGTCTGAAGTGAACAAAGCCTCAAGCAACATTTCGCAAGCCAGATTACCTCACTCATACCAGAACCTTCAACACTTCCGAAGCTGAGCTAGTCCACATGAATCTTTTGATGATCCTTTAAGCAGATGAGGAAGTTTCATCTGTCCTAACCATTCATGGGAGACACCACTACTTTCGAGCCGAGCCAAAAAGTCGGCAGTCTTATTTCCTTCCCAATAGATGTGATTAACATAAAAGTTAATCTTTGCCAACATATTTACTATGTCTTCCCAAAAGTCCTCTAGATACCAAAGAGTACATCTTCCGTTTTTAATCCAATTCACTACTATTAAAGAGTCCATTTCAATAATAAGGTTATTGAACCCCCATCGTTTGCAATGTTTAAGACCTATCCGAAGGGCCATAACTTCCAGAAGATTGTTACTACCGTGACCAATCGATTCGGAAAAATCATATACCACTTTCCCGAACTCATTTCTGACTACTCCTCCTACACCCAACATTCCAAAATTATTAATGCTACTTCCATCCACATTCATTTTAAGCCACCCTCTCTTCGGCTTTGCCCATCTCACTACCTTAAGAGCTTCCTTCTTCCTTGCATTAATAGGAAGATTCAAACATTTTAAAACCTTGATATCATTTTCCACTAGACAAGAAGCCTTGTTAATTTTAATGACGACCCAATGAATCCAATACTTTACCAATCTCCATAAAACATGAACCTTCTCTTTCTTACCTTCCATCCTGGCTTTCCATCTCCACTTCCATAAGTTCCAGGAAATGATCATAGGTACAAAGCCAATAAGACTATCAAGTTGTGATGATTTTGATGCTCTTCAAAACCAAGCCTCCACTGTTACTCTCCAAGACCGGTTTGGGACAAACAGGATTCCCAAAATGTTTGAGTTGAATTTCCAAATGGCCATAGCAATGTTACCATTATAAGGGCCTTCCACATAAGCACAGAAAACTCTGACCATTGACATTTAGGATTACTGACCCGAATAAAAGACCAGGCACTCCTGGACGTGAAGGAGCCATCCGAATTGCCCAACCAAATAAGCTTATCATTACCTAGCCTTCGACTCTTAATTTCATTGACAATATTTTCAGATTTTTCAGACCCTATTAACTGTTCCAGTTTATCTAATTCCCAACTATTATTCAGCATAACATGTTTCACCTTCAAATTCGAGTCACCCACAATCAGTGGGTATGAGAACCTTACTTTCAAAGAAAAATATTGTCGTAATTATATTGATCAAATAAGTGGTTTCAACTTGGTGAAGGACGTGCCTACGCACTTCAAAAGTACTTTGTCAACATGCTTAAAAAAGAATGAGAATTTTTTATTATATCACAAACAGAGATGATGACTCATTTCAAGAATGTGCTTTGGGCTATACACAAAATAAAGTTGCATGCAAATATTTTAGAGACTTCATTACACTTGGCATAGCCTAATTAACGAATACATATAAAATGCCTTTCGCTTCTTTTATAGGAGTTAAGCATCATGGAAAATCTATTCTTCTCAAATGTGGTTTAATATCAAGTGAAGATGCAAACACATTTATTTGTTAATTTAAATCGTGCTTGGATTGTATGGGTGGCCAAGTTGTTAAAGCGATAATTACATATCAAAATAAGACAATGCAAATTGCAATTGATACGATTTTTCTAACATCTTAGCACCTAATGAAGAAGTTACCAAAAACATTTGCCTCCCACTCTTAATACAAAAAAAATAAGGCTTGGATACAAAATCGTATTTACGACTATTTGATTTTTGAAGGATTTGAAGACAAATGGTACATGATGCTTTACACATTCAATTTATATTATAATGATTAGTTGGATTGGTTGTATAGGGAAAGGCGTGAGTCGGTGCTCGCTTACGAGGAAAATACATTTGGGCTAGGATATCAATGAAACAACAAAGCAAAAGTTTGAATGTGTTTCTGATGATTACTATCATGGCTAGTCAAGTGGAAAAGCCCAAGCCCAAAAATGTTCTAAACCCAACCAACTAGGAAAAAAAGATCCAAAACAACATCAGTTTGGCCAAATCCTAAAACCCCATATTCCTTTTCCGTCGGTCCAGCTCTCCTAGCCCTTAACTCTCTCTCCATTCCTCTCTCAGTCAATCTATTCCCTCTCTCACTCTATCTGTTCTCTCTCTCTCTCTCTCTTTCTCTCTCTCTCTCACACACACACACACACCTCGGCCTCCCTCTCAACAAGTCGTGTTATTCAACCACCATGGAGTCACGGTCAACCTCGCAACCCATTATGTCACCTCCATGACTAGATGGCAATCCCACCACACAAGCCCTAACACAAATAGCCCTATCGCATTATCCCCACTACTGTGAACAAACAACCACACTAGTAAGCCTCTTTTTTCCTCTCCCGTCTCTCTCCATCATCTTTTCTCTCTAACGCATAAGTTTTGTCTCACTAACCATCTCTCTCACGCTGCACTGCCACACAACTGCTAGCTACCATGACCTTAGTCCCTACTATTCAAACCACCATCTTGGTAACTTCTCTCTCATACTAATTTTGTTGAGCTTGTTAAGATTTATATGGTTATTTGATATGATGACTAAGCCACAGGTGTGCGGAGTTATAAATGCAATCACATAATCAACCTCTAACTGTGGGATTACATTGATCATTGCATTATCTCAGGACATTATTTCTAGCATCATTATAGCACTGATTGTGCTTTATTTGTATAGCATATTCTTTCTATTCTTTCTATTCCTGTAACTGTTCCTTTTATAGCTCCTATTTGTAACTATAAATTCTATACGAATACTCAATGAAAGTTAAGTTGTTCACACACAATACTTGTTTTCAATATTCTCTATATGGTATCAAGAGTTCGTTAATCTCAAATGAGAATCTTCTTCCTGGCCCCCATCATGTCTTCATCCGTGAGCAACTCTGGTCCCCCACCCATCTCCAACCCAGAAAATGGTCCCCCACCCATCTCCAACCCCGAAAATACCCACACCCTTTCTCTTATCACCATCAATACTACCTATCAACTACCTATCAAGCTCACAGCCACAAATTTTACCTCATGGCATGTGCAATTTACTTCCCTCTTGATTGGTTATGATCTTCATGGTTTTGTGGGCAGCTCCCTCTCATGTCCACCTCAAGCTACCAATAGTTCCTCTAGCACAAACACCTCCTCCCTGCCCCCTGCCTACCTTCATTGGTATCATCAGGACAAGCCTCTCCTCATTGCGATTTGCTCGTATGTGTCCAAGAATGTCCTGCCCCTTATAACCATGGTTGACACCTCCCGAGAAGCATGGGACACCCTTGCTCGCCTGTTTTCAAACCGTTGAATCAAGTTGAATCAACATGGATCTCGCTCAATCTCTGAATTTTTTCAGTCCATCAAAGCCACGGCTAATGAAATTGCTCTCATTGACACCCCCTAACCAAAGATGATCTTACCTTTCATGTCCTCAATGGACTTGTCGCTGAGTTCTGAGACATTGTGGCTCCGATTTGGGGTCTGGAGACCTCCCTCACATTTGAAGAACTTCGTGATCTACTCCTTGGACACGAAGCCTATCTTAAACGTCTGGAAACCACCTACTCAACACTGGTGGCCACTGCAAACGCTTCCTACCGCAGAGGAAATTCCTCTCCCAAGAACAACAATCGCAGAAATTCAACCAAGAAGCCTCAGCAGTGCAACAATCACCCTTCCCCTACGTGCCAATTATGTGATCAAAATGGGCAGACAACCAAGAAATGTTACAAGCCGCGCTCTCCTGATGCCCTTGTAAACTGCACAACCACTGATAGTCAAGAGAAAAAATGGCTCATGGATTCTGCTACCTCCCACAACATCACCACTGATCTCTCCAATCTCAACATTCACCCCAAATATGATGGACAAGATGAGGTTATCATTGGCGATGGCATAGGTATATCTGTTACTCACGTTGGCTCAATGTGTTTTTCTACCTCTAAGCGTTCTTTCATCCTTGAAAACACCTTATGTGTTCCCTTAATTAAAAAAAAATCTGATCTCCATTCACAGCTTCACTAAAACTAATCGTGTCTCTGTTGAATTTTTTTACTCTCATTTTCTTTGAAGGATCTGATCACGAGGGCACAACTGTTTCGAGGTAATTACATTGAAGGTGTGTATCCACTCCCTGCACTGGTCAATCTGAATAAGCAAGCCTTCTCGGCTCTTGTTGTTGGGACACGGGTCTCTTTAGATGCATGGCATAATCGTCTCGAACATGCCTCTCTCAAAATCATGCAACATCTCCTCAGTCACACATCTCTTCCTTTATCTTCCAAGAAGTCCAGCAGTACTTGTGTATCATGCCATATAAATAAATCACACAAGCTTCCATTTTCAACCACATCTCTGACAAGTCACCTTCCTTTTGAATACTTGTATGCTAATGTATGGGGTCCTGCCCTAGTTGTTGACAAAAGTCATTTCAAATATTACGTCTTATTTGTTGATCACTTCACTAAGTATTGATGGCTCTTTCCTTTAAAAACTAAATGTTGCACCCATTTTATATTAGCTTGTTCCTCTTCTGGAATGCTAATTTAGTCACAAGATTAAAAACTTGCACACTGACAATGGCAGGGAATTTATCAAACTCAAAGCATTCCTCAACTCTAAAGGCATTAGTCATCTAACCACCGACCCCCACAAGCCACAACAAAACGGCACTACTGAACGGTGCCATCGACATATTGTCGAGACTACCTTAACTCTCCTCCACCCTACAAACATGCCATTAACCTACTAGACTTTCACATTCAAGACAACCGTTTACTTAATCAACAGATTACCACCCCTGTCCTGAACATGCTAAGTCCTTTAGAAAAACTCTTCAATCGACTCCCTAATTACCTTAAACTCCGCACATTTGGATGCCTTTGCTTTCCTTGGTTAAAACCGTATAACACTCACAAAATGGAACCAAAATCTCTCCCATGCGTATTTCTTGGCTACTCAGATTCTCAGAGTGCTTATTTATGTCTTCACATGGACACTAATCGCACCTATGTTTCTCGGCATGTTACCTTTGTTAAAGATACCTTTCCTCTTCATGCAACTAATTCATCTCCAGTGCCAACTAGTCCATCATTTCCTTGCCTCGAGAGTACCCTACTGGCCCATATTCCTCCAGTACAAGGAACAGATGCATCACCCCTACGCAGCATGTGCCATGTGTTCATCCCACTTCACCCGAGGTTAGTATCATTGCCCCTTGCTCTACAGATACTACTTCCTCATCACCACCTCCACCAGAGGACCAGCCTCCACTAGAGAATCAACCTCCCTTGCGCACTCACCCAATGGTCACCAGCTCCATGAACAACATCTACCGACCGAAATAACTTGATCTAGTCACCAAACACCTCATTATTCCATCAGTTGAGCCCACATGTGTTTCTCAAGCTATCAAGGATATCAATTGGCGGCAAGCAATGTCAGAGGAATTTACTACCCTGGTTCGGAATGGCACCTGGACTCTTGTCCCTCTTCATCCATCTCAAAATCTTGTTGGCAACAAGTGGGTTTTTCGGCTCAAGCAAAACCCAGATGGAAGCATTGCATGGTATAAGGCCCAACTCGTTGCAAAGGGGTTTTCATCAATGCTCCGGCCTTAACTATGGCAAAACATTCAGTCTGGTAGTCAAGCCTACCACGGTTCGCCTTGTTCTCTCTCTAGCACTACAACAAAATTGGCCTCTATTTCAGCTTGATGTTAACAATACTTTCTTACATGGGACACTTGATGAGGCGGTGTTTATGAAGCAACCACCAAGTTTTGTAGACTATTCTCATCCCTCTTTTGTGTGTAAACGTCACAAGTCCCGCTATAGCCGTAAACAGGCACCACGCACATGGTATATACTACTCTGCATCACAGCTTGCTTCAAATGGGATTCAAAAATTTAGCCTCAGATTGTTCTCTCTTCATCTACAATTCCAATGGCATCACCATCAATGTATTCGTCTACGTTGATGATTTGATCTTTACAGGTAATAATAAAACTTATCTTCATCGACTTGTCCATCAACTTGGGGTTGAATACTCCTTAAAAGAGTTGTAACCTCTCCACTACTTTTTGGGAATTAAGGTCATTCCTACCACTGAGGGTCTCTTCCTCACTCAACAAAAATATGTTCGAGACCTGCTTGATTTCACACGCATGGATTGTGCCAAATTTGTGACCACACCTCTATCCACCAACGTCAAGCTTCATCTTGGAGATGGCTCTCCTCTAGTGGATTGCACAAAGTTTTGCCACATCATTGATGCCTTACAGTGCCTCTATTTCACGCGACCTGATATCAGTTTTGCTATCAACAAACTGTCCCAATTCATGCATGATCCCAGCTCCATTCATTGGCAAGCTACCAAGAGACTTATACGGTACTTGAAGCATACTGTTCAGCATGTCATCATGCTTCAATGATCATCTCCTATTCAATTTCATGCCTTCTCGAATGCTGGCTGGGCTGGAAATCATGATGACCGACCTCCACCACTACCTATCTTATTTTCCTCTATTCAAATTTAATATCACGGTGAACTAGGAAACAAGGCAATAGCTCGATCCTCAACAGAAGATGAATACCAGGCCCAGCAACTACTACCTCTGAGATTGCATGGGTCAATTCCCTTCTGCTTGAACTCGATATTCCTCTCTTAGAACTTCCCCTATTGCTTTGCGATAACGTGGGTGCCACTCACCTTAGTCTCAACCCAGTCATGCACTCACGCATGAAACACATTGTTATTGACCTTCACTTTGTTCGTGACTATGTTACTCGTGGAGTTTTGAAGGTTGCTCACATTCCAACTCAAGACCAACTGGCTGATACTCACCAAGCCGCTCTCTCGTTTATGCTTTCAGCTTCTCTACTCCATGATTGGCATAATAGATGGTACACCATTCTTGCGGGGGTGTATAAATGCAATCACATAATCAGCCTCTAACTATGGGATTACATTGATCGTTGCATGATCTCAGGACATTATTTCTAGCGTCACTACAGGAGCACTGATCGTGCTATTTATTTGTATAGCATATTCTTTGTATTCTTTCTATTCCTATAAATGTTCTTTTTATAGCTCCGGTTTGTAGCTATAAATTCTATACGAATACTCAATGAAAGTTAAGTTGTTCATACACAATACTTGTTTTCAATATTCTCTATAGGAGTTACAGTAATATATGTTGAAGACACGATATTTGGTGAATGGTTGTAAGTTGAGGCATTAGATGTGAGTTAAGCGTAATTGGAAAGAGGGAATGATTGTGGTGCCTCCAGATTCCGCTTGGGATCAGACGGACATCTGAAGCGTCGGGACATGCAACACAAGGTTACCTTCTTTTGTTCATGACATATAAGATGCAATATTCCTAATATGCATCTAGCATTATGCAATATTTGCAGCGGATAATTTTTTTTTTCTTGAGCAATACTATGCACCAAACTTATAATATCCCAAATAGTTAAAACGTAATCCATGCATACTTAACAAAATAAATATCTACGATTACAGTACGGTTCTCAGAAGACTGTAATATCAAAACAACGGACACCTGATTTCATAATTACATTATCAAAATACACTAATGGGCTAGTTCGTTGAGTAACTCGCGCAACTCGACTAACAAAGCCGGAATACTATCCAAAGACCTAACTATAGAGGCTGCAAACTCCGCGTTGCGTCTAGTCAACCTCCTCCAATCTGCCAATGCCTGCTCCCTGTTCTGATCCTGACACATCGCCTACCATTCGAGGGGAATGGTAGTTGGGACTACCACAGTGAGATTTGATTACAAATCTCAGCAAGTTAATAAGAAATTTCCTCACAGGTTAATGATGCATGCATGTAGTAAAATCATGAATGCATAATCAAAATCAATAATAACATAACATAACTTGACATAACATGGCATGAAATAATAAGCATAACGTGACTTAACAGAACATGGCATGAGGTGACATAACTTGAACTAAAAATGAAACTTAGCTTGACATGACATAACATGTACATAAACTTAAAACACAACATGGACTAGCAAGATAGCATGAATGTGAACCTGAAACATAACATGGACTTGAAACATAGTATGAACGTGAACATACATAATTTGAACATGAACTTGAAAATAACATGAACCTGAGCATAACATAACATAAACGTGAACTTGAAACATGACGTGAACGTGGACATGACATAACATAAACGTGAACTTGAATGTAACATGAACGTGAACGTAACCTGACATGAACATGAACTTGAAATATAACATAGACTTGAAACATAGCATGAATGTGACATAAACTTGAAACTTGACATGAACGTAAACTTGAACATAACATAACGTGAAACATGATTTGAACATGAAATTAGAATCTTATTCAATAGACTTAATCGTTTAAGTGACCATATGAGTGCTACACGGGTCCCCTTAAACCGTGTGTCCTTGCCAATTACCGCATAACAATATAGGTATCTATACCAGTTGTGAGTATGTTAATACGTACTTCACAGTTGTTGTGGCCCCACGTATTCTACGTGTCACAATTGTTATGTCTTACGTAGTGTATGCTCTACAGTTCTTGTGGTCCCATACTTCATGCTCCACAGTTGTTGTGACCCCATGAATTGTTTGCGCCACACTTGCTGTGGACACACGTAAAATAAAGTATGGCTCCATTGACATTAGTGCCTGGCGCGCTCCAGTGACCAGCTAGTTAGGCCCCATTCACAACCTGTTGACTGTACTTTGTCAACCCACGAAATTTCATACCTATTTAAACACTCCAGCGTGAACAAAGGAGTTCTACCAGGATATATCCCATCCTAGAGCTTAAGGTCGTGATTGACATGAATAACTTAACAAGGCTGTTGACATGAATACGAAAAGATAGAAGTCCTGACGTAGCGTAACGTGACATGAACGTAAGATGATTGACATGACATACTTTGAGACATGAGTGTAATAAACAACATTTCATAACATGGCATACATGTAACAGATAATATTTTGTAACATGGCATAACATGTAACAGTAAATATTACATGATATGACACACATGTAACAGATGGCATATATAATGTGACATACTTGCGATAGATAATAACATATGACAGAATATATTATATAACAGATAAGTATTTCTTGACAGAATAATTTGTGTATCAGATAAACATATAATGACATGGCATGGCATGGCATATATAACAACATAAAAACATAAACTATTGTTTCTTTACCTATCACACATACACAATAAACTGATAATAAGTTAAGAGCTAACTTACCTCAATCGTTGCGTTCTATGAGAATAAATCGTGAAACATGAGGAGCTGTAAGAGGGTATTCTAAAAGTTAGAAATTTAATTACTAACAATTAGAAATGTGAAAAAAGTCAACTTAGAGTAAAATTACCATTTTACCCTCTACATGAGGGAAAATGACCATTTTACCCATAACTTAAGGATTTCACATCCTAAACCCAAAAATTACCAAAATTTACATTCCTCATATAAATTTTGTCCTAAACTCAAATATCAGCTCAGAAAAAAATTAAAATCAAACACAACTATTAAAACTCTATAGGTCTAAAACTTACATAGGCTATATTACCCTTGATTTCTTGCAATTCCTTCAAATTTTAAAAATTCAAGATCAAACCAAATTTTTGTAATAAATATCTTTCCATCCTAAGTTTAAAACACACTTAAAATATCCATTAAGTAAAAGCTAATCATCAACACCAAACCTTTTATAAAAAGATCCAAACTTTTTAATAAAAGTAAACCTTTAAATCACAAATTTTAATCTTAATAAAAACATCTCCAAGAATTCCAAAAAAATCAAATCTTACTTCTAACATATTCACAACATCATCCTAAGATAAACCATACTTTAAATCATCAAACAAAAGTCATCAAAAATCACAAAATAACACTTCAAATTTTTGGTTTTGTACTTAATCCAAAAACAGAAACTTTTCTCTAAACTAGCTTTGATAAATCTCTTGATCCATGGCCTAAAGACACGTGATCTTCAAACTAAAACATCTCATGGTTTAAAAATGTGTCCTAAAGAAGATCCAACCATAAAACTTAAAATCACATGGTTAAAACTCAATCAAACATGGATCTAACTCAACAATATCAAATCTTAAGCCTAACCAAAATCCTCTTGCATAGAAAAATCATATCTTTGGAACTAATATTAAATATCTTCAAAATAACATCCTAAAATGAAAATAAAAGACTTAGAATCATCACATAAAAATATCAAAGCCTTTGGAGTAAGATTAAACCATGAAATATTCAAACTTTCCCAAAATAAAAACTGTTTTCCACTTCCAGTTTTCAAGTTTCTAGATCTAAGGAAATCTATCATCAAAAGTTTTAGTCATGCAATAAAACCTCAATGAACATTCATAAACACATGCTAAAAATACTCCATAAGCTTTTCGGACCAAGATATGTCCATTAGCTTGGTAAAAAACTCCAAAACATAACATACTCTCCCGTTTCACGCCCAGAATGACCTTTCCATGTTTAAAACTACTTTTGATCAATCAAATGAGTATGGAACAAGACAAATAATATATCCACGGAAACTAGACTCAAATACAAACAACTTTTATGAAGTAGTAATCATTCAAAAATACTTAAAAAGGGTCGAAAAGTGCCACGCAAAACGTCCCAGAAATCTACCCGAGAGAGCTTTTTTTAGTTTCTCTCTAAGAACGAAGTGAAAAGTGATGAAGTAAAAGAAAGGGTACCTTGCACGCCTCTAGACTTCTGAAGGGTGAGGTTTGGGCATGAATGACCCTTGATTAGAGGTGGCTATGTGACATAAAGTGAAGGGGGAGTGGGCTGTTGCTGCTACCTTCTAGAAGGGGTGTGATGAGGTGGCTCTTTCCCTCACATCAAGGAACTATTTGGGGCAGCCAAGGGCAGTGGATGGTCTGCCATGTGGGGGCAGAAAACTTCTTCAATAATTTTTGCCAAGGTGGCCAAATTCGTAGGCCTTGGTGGGCCTCAACCAAGTGGACTTCAATTTGGGGTTTAAAGAGGGTTTGGTTAGGGTTTGAGATGCTATCAAGCCCAAATCCAATTTTTCTTGGCCCAATCAAATTTCCAAGGTTTAAAAGGTTGGATAATGATGTCATAACAAGAATTTGAGAAATTAATAGCATGTGAAAGTGATTTAATCAAGTGATTAAACGCAATGCTAAAAATCGGATTAAAAAGGATTTGGAGGCCAACTTTAGGGTTTGGAGAAACCGTTTAGGGTTTTGGTTTCAACCAAGCTTTTGGGGTTTCAATTAGATTCCAACCATTTAGGATTTCACTAGGGTTGAAACCCTCTTTGATTTGGCACAAAATTAGTTGATCAGATGAAAAAGAATAGGGTTTTGCTTAAGTGGCATGATCTCACATTTTGATTCCTTCATAATCCAACTCATTGTTCCTCTATGAGCCAAGTGTATAATACTATTCACTATGCATGGCTAAGATCTTGCCAAGTGTCTAAATAAAACTTCTCTAACCAAATTTGGACATTCCACGCTGTGATTTTGAAAACACTACACTTAGTGCGGTTATTGAGGTTACTATTCACTCCAAAAATATATATAATAAACTTAGTACTGAAAAATCCTAAATATTCATATTAACTTAGAGAAAAAATCGTTTACCGAAATTCAACCCCGAAGTACCCCTAAAAATAAAATCACAGTTTCAAACAAGTGTTTCGTCCGAAATTATGAAAATGGGTTAATATGTCATAAAATCCTAAATAATCAACTGAGTCTAATGGCGTAGACTACAACGTATTCTGACACTTCTAACTATCTCAAATAATTCAACTCATATTTTTAGCACTACAGTGAGTGATAACACTGACTATATTTATAAACTAAAATTTGTGCGATTGATCGATTCGTGAAAACTTATAGGATTTTCACGAGGTTCCTAAAGTCAATAAAAATTTCACTAATGAATTTTTAGCGAGCTGTTATAATGATTTTGTAAGGTTGTTTGTTATGGTTGTACTAAAATGAAAATGGAGAATTGGGTGTGAAAATGGAAAATGAAAATCTAGGTTTGGTATGATTTTTCGCTTGTGGATCTTAGATGAGTTACATCGTTATTTTAGGTAGATAATGTAAAAAGTTAGAATAAGCTTGAAATTTTTCAAGAGTCGGCATGAGGAGGGGAATAAGTTTAATTTTGGTGAAAGATTGGTCAATTAGGTATGCGTGGATGAATAATAGAGAAGTAATATTTGGGGACCTACTTGGAGTGTTTTTATACGGATCGTCAACAATTTGAAATGGGAGTTTTTTTGTGGTTGCAAATGTATTGATGATATGTGGTTGGTCTTGATTAAATGTGTGACCTGTAGGTAGTGGGTGTTTATGAAATATTTGACATATGCATAATTATAGTAGTTTGGACTATTCTTGAAAGTTATTTTTGGTTGGCTTGAAGTTGCATAGTGATCGGGTTTGAAGACTGGGAATCATGTGGTTATTATCATGGAGTTATTTAGTATGTTTCATCTAATTTATTTTAGAGTATTAAATTATATATTTTGCTTATATACTGTACTATTTTGTTTCAAGTTTCTACTAATTTTGCTTAATTATGTTGTTAGACAAGTTTGGTTGGGCTAATAAAGTCAAATAATCGGTACTCCTATACTAGACTTCACCATAAATTAGTTGAGGTTGAATTTTGAAAAAACTTGTATGTTTTTGTTAGAGGTGTCAAATCATGTAACGAGTCGTATTCGTGTCATGTCAAGACATGTATATTATATTATATGGGTCAACCTGGACATGACCCGTTAAGTTATCGTCTCAAAATCTTAAATTCTAACACGACCCATTAATATAGCAGGTTGGCACAACCCGACCCATTTCAATCCATTTATGTAAATGGGTTGAACAGACCTGAAATTAACCTGTTTGACCTAATAAAGTTTAGCATAATTTTATATAAATGTTAAAATCACAATATCTATAAATAAAAAATAAAAAACTAACTACAAGTCTAAAATTACAATCCAAACAATAAAAATATCGAAATTAAAATTTCAACAATTTTACTTTTAGGTTAAATTTTACTTTAACGGGTCATAACGGATTGACTCGTTATCAACCTGTTAAGCAATCGTGTTTTAACGAGTCAAGCCATTTTGACTCAAATCCGTTAAGACTAAATCTAAACCCGCTATTATCATGTTGTATTCGTGTTGAGTTGACAGGTTGCATCATATATTGTCACCCCTAATTTTTGTTAAGGAACCAACCTTAGTTATTTTCTACACTAATTTCTATATCTTAGAAATAAAATGTGGCATTTTATCATGACTGATGTGGACATGAGCAATTTTTGTACTCTATTTCTCTACTGTATGAAATGTGAATATGACATCTAAAATGTTTGTCTGGTTGTATGATATATATATTTTTTTTTCTAATCAAGCATTTTTATATAGAAATAATGAAAATACAAGATTTCAAGGTGGGTCCTTTCCACTATCAATATACAAGAAGCAAGTAGAGATTTTATCTAAGGGTAAATTTTCAAAAACTTAATTGGTAGCTGTCCATTGTGCAACTGAGTGCACACATTGATTTTGAGATCAACGAATTTTAGCAAATTTTCATTCTTGTTGATGATGATAAATACGTTGAATCTCCTCAATAATAGTAGAGATGGTCCATAAAGGAGTGGAGTCTGGGCTCTCAATGGCTGTAAAGACCAATTGGGCATCCCTTTCTATTATTGCTAGATTTTGAGAACTGGCCATATTGGAAGCTAACAAAGCTGCTTTAACTTCTGCAATTAGAGGAATTGTGGTTTGTAGCCTTTCTGTTTTTGTTGACAATATGTCTCCCTTGTGGTTCCTTCATATCGCTAATGCTACTGAGAATTGATCACGTACTTATACATCAAAAGATAAGCTTTGATAATTTGAGGGTGGAGGATTCAATTCTTCTTCTTTGTTGTGTTGTTTTAGCTTTCCTTTCCAAGCTTCCTTGTAATCTTCATAGATGTGGCTTAGCTGGATCTTTGTCTCTTCAAGTGCCAAGGAGGTGTGATTGTGAATAATGTCATTTTGCTTCCTCCAAATAAAATCTAACATTATAACCGCGAACAATTGGACCATTGCAGACACTAGCATGAAATTGCAGGGGTCTAGCATTCATATGAAGACACCAATAAGCTTCAAAATGCCTCCACCAGCCAAATGAAGACACTGGCATGGAATTGTAGGGTCTTGCTCAACCCATAGCAATCAGGAACTTAAGAGCTAATATTAGGAAGTATAACCTGGATGTAGTCTTTTTGTCAAAAACCTTGGTGATGGATGATCGCACCATATTTATTGTAAATAACATAAGTTTCCACCATTTTGTTCATTATCCAACTTTTTGTAAAACAAAGTGAGCCTTTTACTTTTGTGGCAAACGGGTATAGAAATAGAACCTGTTTATATAAATATTAATGCTATCTCTATTTTAGTCTACTTTGATCCTTTACATCAACCATGGTTAACTACTTATGTTTATGCACCAGCCCAATGGAACAACAAAGCTAACTTTTGGAGTCACTTGGACTCATACGTATGAAGACACCAACCACTGCAATTCCATGCCAGTCCCCTGCAATTCCATGCCAGTGTCTTCATTTGGCTGGTGGAGGAATTTTGAAACTTGTCTCGCTAGCTGATTTGGACTTACCTTGGGAGTATGAAGGTGGCCTACTGCAGGGATTTAATCTTGCTTTCCCTTTTGATTTTTCTTTTCTCGGCCATTATGTCTAAATTCATTTCCAAGAGAGTAAGAGCCAATGATGATTCCTCTTATTGTGGCTCTTTAGTTGTACATTCATTGGACTCTTTTTGCTCCACTTTTATAAGACGTTGGGATTTCCTTTTTGGAGCTTCAAGAAGCTCTACATCCTTTTACCTCTTGGAAGGGAGAATTTCTTGAGACGGTTGATGCATTTGTGTAATATGTGCCGTTGGAATCAAACTGGAGCTGATTTCACTTTGAGTGCTTTGTGATGCTTTATGGGTTCAGTTGGTGCTTTTGTTGGTTCCACTTGCATAGGACTAATCTCACACTGAGGGCTTGATTATTCGATCAGTTAGATGGTCAACTCAGGTTAAGTCAATTCTGTGATGTTAAAAGGTGGTGGGCTTGGAGCAAGCAATACAGATGAACTAGTTGGAGTAAGTGATGCAGATGGATTGTTATCCTGGACCAGTAAGGAGCTACACTCAACTGAAGCATTATGCTGCTTTGGAGCAGCTAATGTTTGTATGGGCTTGTGGATGATTTCAGCCTTTTTTCCATATGGGTACTGATGAGATTGGGTCAGACACATGATAATGGGCCTATTAGTATGAAAATCCTAAGGGTCCATAAACAAAGGCCTTGTCTTAATTAGGGATGAAGAATTAATAATGGGCTCACCCTGATGGGTTTGATGGAGTCCAGTTCCATTCTTTTGTTGATGTGTCTTATAACCATGCATTGCCGAATAAATCTATCTCCATTGAGACTTCCATGGAGGGTGTTTTCTAGCTGCCTCGAACGGTGATGTGATATCTTGAGAGCTCTGCACCGATGACTTTATTCCTTCTGCTGCCTGTGCATCTGGACTAGAAGACAGAATTGAGATCTGGCTACGGAATGAGAGAAGGTTGCTAGATTCATTTGTTGGCTCAAAAGTGAATACATTTACTCTTCTTGGTGGAGAATTGAATGAGCTTGGATCACTGTAGTTGAACAGTGTTTGGGAGCTTGTAGGAGCTTTTTGCATGGAGTTTTTGCCTAGCTTCTGGTTTATTGGAAGAGATAGTCTTGAAATGACCAATTGTAAGATTTTGCTAGCCTTTTAGTGTGATTTGGTTGATTTCGTTTTGTTTACTTGCTAAACTTGCTTGTTTCCCTTTGTTGAATTTGTTGTAAGACATTGTCTTTGGATTGAAATTTTTCATTTTCTCTATTTCTTCATATTGCACTATCCGTTTGTTGAAATGCCTGAGTGGTTCCTTGGCTGCTATTATATTTAGCTTTAATCCATGGACCATATTTGAGTTTTGTGGGGGTTGAGCTTTGGTAACCACAGAATATTTGGGAGTGACCGAGCCTTCCACATACATAGCAGAAATCTGATAGTTTTTCATATTTGATAGCAACTAATGTTTCATGGTTTCCTGGCCTTGGCATCATGACGCCTTGCTAAAGAGGTTTAGTGATGTCTAATTCAACTTTGATCCTTATGAATTTTCTAAAAGCCAAACCGTAGAGAGGGTCTTCTTCCACCTTGATCAAAGTACCAAGTGCTTTCCCAATCTCATTGCATTGTTAAGAGATATATGATCTAGAGGTAGACCATGTATTTGCACATTGAAAGTTACATGATTTAGACTGATTTCATGAAGAGTAGCACCGGGAGACCAAGGTTTTAGAATTAGCATATGCCCTTTAAAATTTCATGGGGCTTGGTTAAGAACTCTGAACTTATCCTGGGAGGATCTAAAAGTGAATATAAACTTGTTTGTATCCATGTCTTCAATGAGAAAGTTTTGAATGAAGTTCCATGAAGCTTTTTCATACTAAAGTGAATATCAAACTTGTTCAAAGGTCTATCTGCTACCAACCTTCCTATCAAGATTTTTCTAAAGTGGCTTTTGTTGACTCTGGTGCAAGGTGGAGGTTGAGATCATGCCATGACAAGGTTTCAGTTTGGGTGATAAGAGAGTCCATGTCCGTCGATGATAGTTTGTTGCAAAAACTTTACTAATCTATGATTGAAGCTGTTGCTGGGATAGTTGACGACTGAAGTGTTGTAGAAGAGATTGTGAGCAACAATGAGTGCAGTTAGCTTAAGATTTATTGTGTGGATGTGATGACTAATTTTGTAAAAGTTAGTAATAATATGTGCAAAGAGCTATTTTCCACCTCTTAGAAATAGAAGCTCTAACTTCTCTCTAACCGGTTTGAGTTTTTTTCTTTTTGGTTGTATGATATTATCTATTTACCATACCTTTGTATTATTGCATTGTATCAAAAAAACCCTAAGGCAAAAGATTATGTTTCGCTTTGGTTACAGGCCTTGCCATGAGTAGTAATTGTGGCCTTGTTATGTTATTGGCCCTGTCACGGGTTATAATTATAGCCTTTGTTCTAGTCTGGCCTTGACATAGGTATAAAATGTGATCTCTATTATTATTTTGGTATCAATATCTCTATTATAAGTGCACTTATATTTTGGATGAAGTGGTTTCTGTTCTGCTTGGCTAACCACAGATCTGCACAACCCTACTACGACGGTAAATGTGGCCTTTACTTTTGTTTCTAGTGTTTTTTTAGTTATGCTTATGCCAAAGATCTTTTTCTATAATAATATTGTAATGAAATGGTTATGAAATAATGTCATGTTATTTTTTAGACTATTTTTATAAATTCTATAACAAGCTTATATTTACACACTAATATACGTTTCTTATTTATTGAGTTATTGATAATTTACTCATTTAATATAGGAAATCATTTCTTAAGGGGGAGGATGTGATAACCCAGTCTAAGCTAGGTCCTTACTCATATTTGTTTTATTTTCTAATTTAATCTAAATGGACTTAAGCCCTTAGATTGGATAAGGTTAATGGTATATGATTGACTTAGGTCATATTTTGTTGATGCAATAGGCGCACAAACCTAAGGAAGAAACCCAACACTAGTCATTTCGTCCCTTTAATGGTTTAGGGTTTGGAAAATACCTATGTAGGGTTTGGATTAAGTGAGAGGTGCCACTTGGATGGATAGCCCTTTTCCCTTAGATGTAATCATTAGATCCATAGGGATGGAAGATTCAGCTCACAAGGGATATACCATTTGGCAAGCATGCAAGATGGCTTTTAGAAGTTACATGAGAGAAGAAGGGTTTGGCTTACTAGAGTACACGTACAACTAGGGCTATAACCAAGTCGAGCCAAGCTGAGCCGATCTTTGGTTTGCCGAGCTCGCCTCGACTCAAAATACTTAAGCTCAATCTTGAGCCCGAGCTCGAAATTTTTATTTATTCTTTGTTCAAACTCGACTCAGTAAGTTAAACTCTCAACTCGAACTCGAGCTTGAGTTCAAATTGTTTTTTTTTTTTTTGAATAATATTTAATAATTAATAAATTAGATAAATAAAAAAATAAAAATCCAATATTAATTTGTACAACTAACAAGTAGAACCTCTATTGAATTATAAGATTTTAAAAATTTATAAATAATTAATATCTAACTAGTTGATATTTATCAATAATAACAATATATTATATGCCTACATATATTATTAATACATACACATAATATGATAGCATGTATCTATCTCATATGTGATTTCCACATACTAGTATATGAAATTATTAAATTTTATCGACTAATTATTGTACAAATGATAAAATATAGTTATGAAATTTATTCAATATATAGACATAAGTAATTAGATTATATATTATATATTTAATTATAAAAGTTCTATGCTTATATTATTAGCTAATACATACATATATATATACATAGGTGTATGTATATATTTATCAATATATGAATGAGTTTTAATCGAATCGAGCTAACGAGTCGACTCAAGCATAAATGATCAGGCCTTAACGAGCCTTAGTCGAGTTGAGTTGAGTTTTGTCTTGTATGTATCATTTACTAATCGAGCAGATATCAGCTTTCATAGGCGAGCTTTTTTTTCACAAGTCGGGTTTGATTCGAATTTAACCAAGGGAATACTGAGTGTGCTATCGAATAGACTAGTTCATTTACAGCCCTACACCCAACCCCATGGAAGCCAACTTTCTTATGGCCATTTTTCACACATGCATAGGGCTTTAAGGCTTCTAGAAGAAGTAATAATGAGGAAGGTGAATAGGGGCTATGGGAATAGCCACACACCACTCACGGTGGCTCCTAGAAGAATCCATGGATGAAAGAAGACAAGTGATTTCGGATAGGGCAAGAGTCACACGCCCACCTCATGCCATTTGGCAACCATGTATTGCCTTTTCCTTAGGTTCAATGTATCTAGACAAAAAAATGGATGAATCGATCACTCCAAAGGAAGTGCCACCTATCCTCCATGCAAAGGAGACCCTTAGATTCCTAAGAGAAGGCAATGATGAAGGGAAGAAGAATAGATTTTTGGCTAGGGCTAGAAGAAAGGAGACAGTTGGCTCCCATGCAAGATATTCTAAAGACTTTTCACTTTCCTAGAAGATAGGAGAGAGAATAAGTGGGGGGGACAAAAAGCATTTAGGGCTACTAGGCACACAAATGGTTGATGTACACACACAAGTTACTCTTTTCACACAACGCACACAAATGGTCATTAGGGCTATAAGGTTCAACTAGCACCAAACCAATATGGGTTCTATCGAGTAAGGGAAGTGCTAGATATCATTCGGCCTAGGGACTCCTCAAGGCACAAGTCTATGAGGCTCAAGGTAAGGAAAGGGTCACAAAGTGAGAAAAGAAACCCTATAACCAAATAGGGTTAAATCCTAGAAAATGACACACATATTTGGTTTGAAGTATTGTTGATTTTTATAAGTCTAATGATTGAAACATACACTTTCAACTAGCTTGATTGTCGGAAAATAATACTTTTGAAATTTTATAAGTTAGCCTATAACTTACTCTTGGATAATGTGTTTATGTCATATGTAAGCTTTGCATTTTATCATTCAAATTGGATTATTTTTATTTGTCGCATGTTGTGGTTTATATATTATACGTACATGCCATGCTCAAATATTGCTTATCGATTCAAATGACATGTTTGAAGTTTTGAGAAATGGTGTATACATTATTGAACTTCCATAAGTTATACTCAAGTATACATTTCTACATGTTATAATTGTTTCAAGCTATAAACGTGATACACTCTTAATACATGGCATAAGTACATGACATTGTTGTATGAAAGTTACATGGTCACATATCACATGTTTTTGGGTTGTGCATTAAAGAAATCGTTTTATCACGACCCCAAATGCTAGGATGAAAGAATATCTTAGTGAAACTCCTATGTTCATTCTTGCGTGCCTATATTGGAGTGGTAACTCCTGGATTGACGAAGAATAGTCAACGGACTTCGAATTAGTTTTTTTAAAAGATTTTGGAGTGAAGTAACACCTAATGCTAGTGGATGCAACACATTGAAAATGCGGTGAAGGTGAGTTCTAAATTACTGAATCATATGGTCTCTAACGTACTTACACACAGTCAATAGGCCCAGCAATATGAAGCAGTAACTAGCAGGGAGCTCAAGGTACATAGGGGAGCTGTGAGGTATCCACCCACATTGTTGTATGGATTAATGGTTATAGGTGATTGATATGAATTGAAAAGTGATATTCTCACATAGTTATTTGTCACTCTGTTACATGATTACATGGTCAACGTTTTCAAAAGTTCACGTACAAGAAGAAATAAGTTTTTGGTCAAGTTCATTCCCATGCATTCATACTCATAGTTTGCCTATACATGCTTATGTTATCTTCTTATATTTTATTGGTTTAACTTGCTGAGATTTCTTGAAATCTCACTGTGGTAGTTTCTACTACCATTCCCTTGGATGTCTATGGGATGAGAGATCTCCCCTCCCCATCGTCGGCTACAATGTTGTAGCCAACCAAGTCAGGTCACCACAGGGTGGCGAAGCTTAGGTCGTTACGGGCTGGCCAACAATCTAGCAACTACTTAGCTAATTCTAGCTCCATTGTTCTACAAGTTTGGCCAACTTTCAAACTCAGCATTCAATGATATCAAGCTGACATTTAAGTAACTTCTTGCGATAATCTGGAAGGTTTGGATCAACCCAGCAAAAATATTTCTATGATCTCCCAAATTGCATATCAATGCAAATTTTATTAGACAATCATGTTTGGTCAATTAACCTAACCAAATGGCAAATCAAAAAGGGGAATTAAACTTCATGTAGAAATTAAATACATTTCCATAATATTTCATTTCACCTTCCAGTTTCTATGAGTAAAAAATCATCATCTGAAGCTATCATCCTTACCGGGAGTCTTCATGCATGCTTTAACAACACAATAGCACTATGGTTCATCAATTTATAATTGTGACTTTCTACCACTGTTTGATGTTGACATCTTCCCAACACAGAGTTATGGTCCTTACAATTAAAAATCAACAGGCAAATCCGACAAGATAACCACTATTCCCAACTAGATAACCCATTATTCCCAACCAAATATTCAACAAAACCAACAAAAAATTTGTCTGTACTTTTAGAACCAATATCTGTAAACTAGCCAAGCCAATGTGTACACTTTGAGCATACATAACACAGCAAACCAACAAAGAGACCCTATACGCTGAAGATAATCTAAAAATTGCAAGCATACATATGGAAATTTCAATAAAATGACTGCAAATTGAAAATATAATGAAACAACCAATACTAGTGAAAAATAACATGTCATCAAAATTAGCTTGAAAAAATAAAACCCTAGTGTATTAAGTTACAAAGAACTGCCACATTCATCTCCCTGTATGGTTCCGATTTCATGTTATATGACAAATTTAGATCAACATGGATTAACAAATTAATCTAGTGAAATGTATAGATCATGAGAAAATTGTAGATATCTTCACCGCAATATAAGTTTCCAGGTGAAGAGTTTGAAACCCCAAACTTGAAATCGTTCGCATCTTGAAATCCATCCCTAAAGTTGCATAACCGTCAGGAAAACAGAGAACCGTTGGGTTTCTGGTGTCACACACTGCTGAATCTTATCTAGATGACCAACCGATGATAATATCAGTATATTTTGGACAGATGGGACTAAGGTTTCACGGTCGAGGCTAGTTTGGGTGATAAAGGGTTGAGGCTTGAAAAAACTTGATCCGAAAATAGAGATCTCTTTCGTTTTCAAGTATTTTCTTCTTTTTTTAACATGGTAGTGACATGTGTCAATGTCGCGTGAAAATGTAAAAATTTGTAAGTTTTTTGTTCTTATATATAGAATTTTTCATCAATAAATATGCCACCTTTAGGCCTGAGCATGGACCCATAGCGTGGAGTTAAAAGGAAAAAATATGCTTAGTTGACTAAACGATTGCTTAACATAAAAATGCTTAGCTTGTGTTTGAACAGTGAGGTATTCTCAGGTATTTTATAAATAGTAATGAAAAAGTAATAAAAACATAATGATAGAATATTGAATAATAATGAATAGTAGTAAAAAATATTTGAAAATTAATAAAAATAATGAATAATTGTGAGGTATTTTGAATACCCAAACTAGGCCAAAACTATACTCCCCAACCGCTTGGGCTACAATGAAGAGAGTGGCATTTTTAGACCAAAAATCATCCAATCCAATACATACTAGATCATATAAAAAAGGACTACCACACTGATGTAAAAAGACTATAGCAAACCAGCAATGGTGAATTAAACTGCACCAAAAGAGCTAGCACTAGGGGGTATTGACTTTACAAAATAAAATGATGTTAAAATCGCACGTTATAACTAATAATATAATCACAACAAAGGGTATTTTAGTCCGCACAACTACATGAAAAACACAATTCTTGAGGCTAAACTACCTCTTTTATCATAACTATAGATAATCAAATAAAAGAATAAGAATAATATTAGATTTAGTTATATATTATACAAGGGGCACGTACTTTTTTTAAAAAGGAGTAAGATTTAATATTAAAAAATTATTTTTTTATATAAATATTATATTTACTGATTTTTTTAAAAATAAATATGTGCACTAAATCCAGCTTGGGTATTGCTGGAAAAGTACAAGGATTTTTCCTGTTAACCAAACCGACGTCATGCAATGTTTTAACATTGGAATTCCGCTTTCGAGTTCTAGTATTTTTTTTTCTGGTTTTCCACAACGGCGGTTCCAGTAAAGAATCCACAATATTCAATTCCATACCATCATTTCATCTCATTATTATAATTTTTTTAAATTTTTATATAAAATATAATAAATAATTTAATTTTTTAAAATTATAAAATAATAATAATATTAAAAAAATAATATTTTAAACTTCAATTTAAACTGAAAATCCTCTCTCATTATCCAAACATTCCCTTAGCAGGGAAAACATTACGCTGATGGATCTACCTAATTAACATGCTAAGAATTTGAGAGTTAAAATAATAAATAATAACAATAATAATAATGGATAGAATAGTAAATAGGGAAATAAAAATTTTAATTTTATTTATGGACCTTGCCTCATTTTACTTTTAAATCTCTTTTCTTAGAGCGTATAAGTTTACACGTTATTTGAAAAAAAAAATAGATAAATTTGAAATTTATAAATAAATAAAAAAGTTATATTTTTAATAATTGATCTCACATTTTTTCTATGGGAGCACGGGACCTTTACATATCCTAATACTATATCTAAAATGACTAAAAAAATCGTTCCGTTTGAATAGGTTAACAAATGACACGACTTCTTTTCTTTGGCTATATTACAACCTAGCTAGTATGTAATATTATAGTGAGATGCACTTTAGGTGATATTTTTTTCCTTAAAATTTAAGGACACTATTGTTTGTTAGATTAGAATAATATTCATCATCATCAAAAGTGTCAGAATTCAATATCCTGGTTTCTTTACCTCGAACCGATGTTGTGGGAACCCAAAAATATTAATGCACTAGAACTTAAAAGTCGAATTCCAATATTAAAACACTGCACGACACGTCAGCAGGAGACAAAAAAACAACAGGACCTAAATTGAATCCGTTTTATAATTGTAAATATCATTTTTAAAAAGTCAAATACTCCCTTCTACAGTACCATTCCGTCTAGGGGTGTTCATTCGGGCTGGGTTTTTTCCCGGCCCGGTCCGGAACCCGGGTTGCAAAATCCGGGTTGATCCGGTTTGGGTACCGGGTTGTAAATTCAGAATCCGGGTTTTTTTTTTTCTATTTTTTTTAAATAACAAGATATTTAGTACATTCTTTTTCTCAAAAATCTAAACTAAGAAAGATGCCATTGTCATTTAGATGAAAGCTTTGTTCCAAAAAAAAACATAAAAATAAAAACTTGGGCCACATTTTTGTTTTAAAAAATAGTATATAGATCACATTTTTGTTATTATTACACTTAAATAATTTTGAAAGTGTAAATAATAACATCAGTTACATCATATTTTTCAAACTTGTGAACACAAACTTAAAAAAAAAAAAAAAAACCGGGTTCCGGGTTGTAAACCCAGGTTCCGGATTTACAACCCGGATTCATCCGGATTCCGGCCCGGGTTTGAAACCCGGGTTCCGGTCTGGGTGTACCCGGGTTCCCGGGTTGGAACCCGGATGAACACCCCTAATTCCGTCAATCAAACACATCTTAAACAGTTGTAAAATAATATTGAATAATGCTAGAGCCACTGCTTGGAGCTCCCGTTGACTTTAGCATGTGTTTTTTATGTATTTTTTTAAGTTATTTTTTACATAGATTTTTTAATACTTTTAAATATTAAAAAAAATAAAATAAATTTAGAACATCATTAAAAAATACTTCCTTAATTATAAAGTTAAAAAAATCATAAAAAAATAACTTAAGGAAATATTTTATTTTATTTCGTAAATAAGGAAATAATTTTTAATATTGTGAATTTTTTTAATTTTTTTTAAATATTTAAAATTGTTAAAAAAATCTATATTTAAAAAAAAATACATAACAAAATACATGCTAAAACCCAATAGGAGCTCTTAAAGCCCCCGACAGTCACTCTAGCATTGTCCAATAACATTTGACCCATGCCTCAAGTGGGACCAAGATCTCCTCCAAAGGATCCAATTATCCAAATTTTTTCTGGTGCTGCTTCATTTAAAATCCGATGGTACCATTTGTGGAGGAGAGTAACGATAGATATAAGTTTTAAATAAATAAGTTTTATATAAGTCTTTTGTAAAAAATATGAATCTCATTAATAAATAATATTTTTTTTACACTTTTTTTAAAATAGAGTTTACTTTTTTATAAAAATTTATGTCTATTTAAAATTTATACAAATCTTTTATCTGCCGAGAAAGAGAAAAGATTTCTGGGCCTGCTCTGTGGTCTATAATCAACCGATGAAGGCCCAGCTCACAAGTAGCCGAAAACAAACAACCAGGCCATGTCCCTTAGAAGTTAGAACTGTTGTTATTGGGCTTTGATTTGGCCCATACTTTTCCGCGATTGTTAAACGGAAGGAAATGTCGACCTGTGAACGCATGTGATTCAGAGAGTGAGTCAGAGATGGGGACTTCGGCGGTTGGATTGGCGCCGGGGCTATCTCGGAAACTAAAGAAGGTGTTGGAATGTCGGACGGACTCGCCGGATCTAGTGTCTTCCCTGAGCACTCTGTCTACGTTATACACGGAGAACACCCCTCGGTCTCGGCGCAACCTGAAGACTGCCATCGAAACCCGTGCCCTCCAAATCAACCTTGAGTTCCTCCGAGCCTCCGAAGCTGCCCAACAGGCCCTCGATCGCGTCGAGGAAGAGGTCAACTCCCTCTCCGAATGTTGCGACAGGTGTGTGTATGTCTATTTGGCCGAGATGTGAGACGAGCTGAGATCTCATCTAAAACTTGTGTCTTGTCCTTGTGGCGCAGGATTGCGAAGGCATTGAACAGTTGCAGTGCTAGCACGGGAGATATTATAAGTACAACAGAGAGGCTCAAACAGGAACTTGAAATTACTACACAAAGACAAGAGATCGTTTCGTGCTTCCTTCGTGATTATCAGCTCTCCAATGAAGAGGTTTTGACCTTGTTCCTTGATTGTTCGTAAATCGTCATAGTACTGTAGATTGACCTCAATCTACTGGTTCTCCCTTTTTGTAGATAATTGCACTAAGGGATGAAGAGCTCAGTGATAACTTTTTCAAGGCGCTTACTCATGTTCAAGAAATTCATGCCAACTGCAAGATCTTGCTAAGAACGCATCACCAGGTTTAACTTTCTTCCTGCTTTTCTAAAGGCTTAAAATTAGTTTTTGTAATGATCATTCACATGAGGCCCTCTTAACAGCGGGCAGGCTTGGAGCTCATGGATATGATGGCTGTATACCAAGAAGCAGCCTATGAGCGCTTGTGCAGGTGACACTTCTCTTAAATAAACAATTTATAAAACGTATATTAGCCTCTACGTCTTCTCCCCTTCCAAATTGGTAGAACAAATAAATTCGGATCCGATCCCCTTTTGAATAACATTATATCTTTACTTCATGGAACTAAGCTCGATTTTGTAATCACGCTAGTAGTCCTATGGGCTGTGGTTCATAATGCTAGTCGATATTTGTCTCTTTTATGGACAAGCATTTGAACTGTAGTTTTCTTAAAGAAATTGGTGCTTTTCTCTAGCTAGCTGCACCTTTTCACTGACGATTTTATTTTTTGGGCTAAATATCTCTAGCTGGTTTCTTCATCTGTTACTGGGCTTTTCTTGTGTTCATTTTAGTTTTTAGTGAAAATGTGGAATAGTGTGCATCATTTTCGATAGAATGATTGTGGATTTTTTTGATAAGTTATAAAGAATTATTACTTATAAAAAAATATAAGAAAAAACTGACAATCATTCTGTTGAAAGCCATGTTTATACATTTTTTTTTATAAGTAATAAAAAATTATTATCAAAAAATATGAAGAAAAAACTCACGATCATTCTGTTGAAAGCCATGTTTAAATATCATTATTGTCGCCGTTGTGGTTGACCATAGATAACCTAATTGACCTAAACTAGGAGTCAATGGTATGGATCGTTTCTAGAAGACAAACTGCCCCTCAATCTGCATGATGGGGTTTTACTGTTTCAGTTTCGGGCACTAGCAAGATCCCTCGCCCTAATTGTGAATTGTATATCTGACTTAATATATAAGACTTGAGACTTGCTCTTGATTTCATCTGTTTTTGCTTTCACTGACAGTGCTTGGTTACTCGTGAACCCTGATGTATTTCTAAGAATTGCTAGTCTTGTTCCTCTTGCTCTACCAGTATAGTTTTCTTAACTAGATATCCATATTGAAGCAAAATAGTTTTCCTGCTTCTTTTGAAATCTTCTTGACCCAAATTTATCATCCAATATGTTTTTTTAGCAATGACTGGATAGGCATTTTTGTTACAATTTGGGTAGGTGTATTTTTAGTAAGATAATTAATATTAACGAGCCAAAGGTGCCATCAAGTACACAAGAAGTATACGTGAGAGACACCAAGGTAGTAAGAGTAAAAAGATAAAGAAAAAGACGCAAAAATAATGTTTGAAAAACTAAAGATTGCTGCCATCCAACGATATAGAGATCTAAAAAGGAAATCCTTTAACTTCTCCATGTTCTTCTAGCAATTCCTGATACTAAAGTGTTCCTATATTTCCAAATGTACCATAGTAGACAAATCGGGATCATTTCCCACAATCTTTCACAATGTGTGCTACAATCTTCCACTGATGTTGCTAGTAGTGATTGTATAGGGTCTAATCATATTTTTTTTAACAAGAATCGAAGATTTTATTGAAGAGATGCAAAAGGCATAGTTGATGTATATTGGAAGCATATAAGTGGCAAACCTGATGAGAAAAAAAAAAAAAAAAAAAGAATTCATGGAAGCTCAGCACATTAAAATCTCCAGAATCTACTCAGAGAAACAAGGTCTTGAAAAAGAAAGAAAGTTCTAAGCTCCATTGTCTGCACTCAGTCTTCAAAATTTCTTGCATTATTTTCCCTCAAAATACACCGCACTAGATAAATAGGTAGTATTTTCCATACTGTTACTTTTCATGGGCTATCATATAACCTTCTCCGATTGACAAAGAGATCTGCAATTCTTGTGGGCATATCCCAAGCCAATCTAATTGTTCTAAAAAGGTCATTCCACAAAATACTGGCAATCTCACAGTGGAGTAGAAGGTGGTCTATAGATTCTTCGCTCTCTTTGCACATACAGCACCAGTCTGTTACATTGATATGTAGTTTCCTTATGTTCCTGATGAGGATCCTTTTTAAAGAGGCCGTCCAGGCAAAACTAGCTGCTCTCAGAGGCATGCTAGTCTGCGAAATAATTCTACAAGGGAAAGGGTTGTTATCCTCAGGTATAAGGACTTTGTATAAAGATCAGACTAGAACTTCCTTTTCTTGGTAGGGGCCCAGAAACTTGCATTACACTGCAGAGAGTCATGGAGAACTCCAAGAGATTAGCCACTGAAGCCTTTTGCGCCAATACCATTCACCTATGTGAGAGCTTCCTTGAGGTCCCTGCCACTACACCACGAATCATTTCAAAATCTAGTTCTAGTCTCCTACAGCCACACCCACCACAAGTCTAGTATGATTAGAAAACACCCGTATCTTCTCCTAATATTTTTCCCTAACCCCACTCCATAATAGGTTTAATAATTTATAGCTCATATATATTGATATCCTTTTCTTAATAGGTAATAAAATTTCATTAAAAAAACTCTTATATATTGATTATTATTCCTTACTCATTTTAATTATCAATTATTTAATTATTTAATGTTTATTTGTGCGTAGGTGGGTTCAAGCAGAGTGCAGAAAATTAGGCGACACTGATAATCCTGAAGTTAGTGAGCTTTTGAAAACAGCAGTTCGCTGCCTCAAGGAGCGCCCTGTTCTTTTCAAGTATTGTGCAGAAGAGGTGATTGAGTAGACAGCTTGATAATCGATATACTTAAACATGTGATATGTCTTATGGTTTTTCCTGTAGCTTTTCTCATGTTTATTCATTAATGCATGCAGGTGGCAAATATGAGGCATAATGCATTGTTTAGAAGGTTTATAAGCGCTCTTACGCGTGGAGGACCTGGTGGATTGCCTCGGCCCATTGAAGTGCACGCACATGATCCCTTACGATATGTGGGGGACATGCTAGGGTGGCTGCATCAGGTGTGACATGAATGCCTTTTGGTTTTTTGTTAATGCCTTTCACTGAGGCCTTTTAAATGTATATTTTTTTTTTTTATTGGTACTGAGGCCTTTTAAATATGTAGATAATAATTTGTTTTTTTGTGTGCAAGCAGGCTTTAGCATCTGAACGAGAACTTGTTTTTGTATTACTCGATCCAGATGCTGTGGTAGATACTAGACCAACTGCAAACCGATTTTCCAAGAGGCTGGAGACTGATTTTGCAAAGACGGAGTCTGACTTGACATTTGTTTTGGATAGAATTTTTGAAGGTGTTTGCCGACCATTTAAAGTGAGAGTTGAACAAGTTTTACAGTCTCAACCTAGTCTTATAATTTCATATAAACTCAGTAATACCCTGGAGTTCTACAGCTACACTGTGAGTTGAGAGTTCTTTTTATATTATTTATATTATTAGTTGTTTCAGATACCTTGTTATAACTATGTTGTTGAATTGTAGATATCAGATTTACTTGGGAGAGAAACAGCTCTCTGTAATACTCTTTGGGCACTGAAGGATGCAGCTCAGAAAACATTTTTTGATATTCTGAAAACTCGTGGAGAGAAGCTTTTACGGTATCCTCCCCTCGTTGCCTTGGATCTTTCTCCTCCACCGGCAGTAAGAGAAGGAGTCTCTGTACTTCTTGAAATAATCGAGACCCATAACAGTATGATGGTTCCTGCTTCAGGGACTTTTGATCCAGTGATATCTGCTTTACTTGATCCTATTATTCAGGTTGTTTGCTTGATATCTTCTGGTAACTAGCATATGCTTAGTAATTTGCACAATGTTGTAACAGAGTAGCAGAAGTATTTCAGTGTACTTCATGTTTCCGTAAAATTTGATTTTATGTGAAGATCATTTTAAATGTATGGGTTCATGTCACTGTCGGATAGTATAACCCTGCAAACATGTTGCCTATATGTGGGATCTTTCAATCAATCAAGTGGTTCAGGTTGGCATATGCTGAGCCTTGTAAGCCAGATTTGAGGAGTCTACCCGTGTGATCGTGTTAACACGATGCTAACATAGCACTGACCAATTTCTTTGCTTGCCTTCTTTAGATAAGCTCATTTTTTTGGACTTGATATGGTTAAACTAAGTTGCTCAATCTTTAAAAAACTTGTCTAATAATTGAAAATATGATTGATCTGTTTGGGTTGAATTTGTGGATTGTTATAACCTCTTCTTTTGTATGTAGAATATTCCCAATGAAATTTATTACCTATAATCACTGCAGATGTGTGAGCAAGCTGCAGAGGCACACAAGTCGAAGGGAGCCAATTACTCATCAAGAAGAAGTAGAATGAGTTCTGACGCAGGTCAAATGAGTAAATCATCAGTTGATGCTATCTTGTCAAATAGCAGCTCTGCTCCATCCTCTCAGGTCCGTGCTAGACTGTGTTCGAGTCCTCTGCATTTATTGCTTGCCAGATTTCAAGTATTTCTTTGCCAGTTCTGATGTGGTTCTGAACTCTTTTCCAGTCATGATTCTTTGATGGATTTACATGAACATGCATGCTATTTTCTGAATTATCCGACATTGCTTTTCTAGCGACAAAGGGATCTTATGTATTTTTTACTTGGTGTAGACAAGCTTTATATATCTTCCTCTTTTTTATTTATTTTTCTTTCTTTTGAACATCCAAAATTATGTGATTAATAGTTTCTTTTAATAATGAGTTTTTCGCAGAATAATGAAACTCCTTCAAAGATCTTCCTCATCAACTGCTTGTCTGCCATCCAACAACCATTATATGGACATGAGGTTGCAGCTGAATACGCGAAGAACTTGAGAGCAATGATAGATAATCACTTGCGCATCCTTGTGGAAAAAGAAGTTGATTCTATCTTAGGAAGATGTGGCCTGTCTCAAAAGATGCATCACTTCCATAGTTCACTGAACAAAGAGGCCGGCAAGACAGCAATTTGGGCCCCTTTAGCAGAATTAGAGGAAACATCTCCAGCCTCTCTTTCAGATTGCTTGAAGGCTTTCTTTGGGCTCGTATTGGGAAGTGAGACTCCTCTGCCAGAATTTGAGCAGATGCAGGTTCCAAAGCTGCGATCGGAAGCTTGTATCCAGGTTGCTCGATCACTGGCTGAAGTTTATGAACTTATTTATGAGGCAATCATGGATCCTGAGAATCGCTATCCAGACCCCAAATCGCTGGCAAGACATCCTCCTGATCAGATAAGGACCATTTTAGGAATATGAAGCTCTTAATACATTTCTTTGTTAGTTTTTGTTTTCATAAAAAAGGCAATACACTACTTATTACTACCAGACTCATATGGAACAACAACTCTTTTTCCCTGCCGACAAACAAGTTGTATCGTCCATTTGACATAGTATTGATATTCTTTTGTCCTTGTCATTTTGTGTTTCGATATTCTTTTGTACGTCGGTTCATAGGTGAGTTGTTTTGGGCTTGATGAATAAAAAATTTTCATTTATGTTTTTCCTATTTATTTGTTAATATTTATTTTGTGCAATTTATGGATGTGATGTTGCTTGAGTAAATTTTCCTTTACCTATAACATGGTTATTGTAGACTATCATCTTTCATGGACTTAAGTGAAGCCATCTCCATTTGCATCTGGCCACGCCCGTTTTTTTTGTTTTTTATTGATACCAGGTGTCTGAGAACAAAGTACTGATTCTAGTTTGGTGTTTGGTCACGCCAGCTGTTGTGACAGCTTCTCCAGCTAAATATCACATTAGAAGAAAAAAAAAAAAAGATTATTCCAGGAGCATTTGAGAAGAATAATAAAACAAAGGCGACAGAGAATGACATTGAGTAGTGGTCTTTACTGGTAGAATATCATCATCATTATTTTAAGTAATGATACACAATATTTTTCACAATACATGATGTAAAATGAGGGTATTTTTGTAATATTATTATTATAGTGTTTCAAACATATAACCGGAAACATAGGGGTTGCCTATCTGGTGTGAGATGGTTCTTGTGAGGTAGGCCTGCTTTCTTAATTTTTTGTTTTTGTTTTTTGTTTTTGGGGATATACATTAGATAGAAAGCATCAGCTCGTAAGTTACCTTTCCTTTTAGTGACATGTGGATTGAGGTGGTACGTGTGTACTTTTTAATAAAAATCACCAAGCATTTTTCTTGTAAAAAAAAGTACACGTGCTGACATGAATTCCTGTGACTGAACCATCACGGGGCATACTGTCGGGCAAAATTTCTATGCTAATTGCAAAAGAATGGTCTGTTCCAGGGCCGGCTCTCCAAATTAGGCGGTTGCCTAAGGTTTCCAGTAGAAGGAGGATTTAAAAAATATTAAAAAAAAATTAAGTAAATTTATTTTATTAAAAAAATAAATTATCTACACTAAACAGAAATTAAAAACTTATATCTAAAATAAATAAGCTAACGGTTAAAAAAAAAAGGCTAACAATTATAAAAGAAAATATAAATTTCTATTTAATTACAAACTCTGCAATTTCTCTTTGGAAAACTATAATTTACAATAATGGCTATAATTTAATAGTTTCAATCTACTTTTATAAAATCTAAAAAATTCTAACGGAACATCTCAAAAATACTACTTTTATATTTGAAATCAACAAATCTTATTTCAATCTCCATTCTCTAATCTCTCTCTTGCATCCATCTTGCTTGTATGCACTGACAGCCTCTCTATTTTCTCCAATCGCACCGTCAAACGTTAAACAACTCTGCTGTGTAGCTTGTGTTTTGGCGATGAAGGTAAGGAAAAGATAAAGTTGAATTGTTTGATTACTCTAAAACTTGAGCTGCCATTTGTATATAAACTATAAAGTGAAGTTTTTGTTTTATATGTATACAGTGAACTTAGAACTGTGAAAGTTTGTGGTAATGAAAGAGCCACGTGCTTGGTTAATTTTTTTTCTTTTTCAAGACTTTTCCAGAACATTCAAATTTCATGTCCTTAGTTAATTTTTTTTCTTGACTTACTCGATGCTTTATGCTTATCATAAATATGATGCTTTCAAGAATAATAATTCACATGGCCCATGGGCCATGGCACCTGTTGGATGTTAATATTAATTTATTTTAATTTTATACTTGTTTCAAATTTTTATTCTCTCTTTTAATTCTTTTAGTTTATAATTTATTTCTTGATTTTGGATATTAACATTAAGATATTTTATTTTATTGTGCAGATTAACAATTTTATGTAAAAGTGAAGGTCATTTATTATATAAAAATAGATCTCGTTTGTTAAATCAAGTTCTATTGTTTTATATTAATATTTATTTTATTCTAGAATATTCATAACTATAGTAAGATTTTATATAGTAGATATTTTTCTTTTTTATTAGAAAATATGTCTAATAGAAAATATGCATCTGGATATGAGAAACTTAAAAAAAGAAAAAAAAGAATAGAAAAATTGATTGAATCTCAAAAATGATCTTTAAATAAATTTGTTACTACCAATAAATAAAATATAGTAGAAAATTTAAGTGAAGCATTTGTAGATAATCAAGAAACACACCAAATAAGACCACAAGATAACAAAATAAATCTAGAAATACAACAAAATGGATATGGAGATAATGAAACAACACAACAAACCCAATAAAAGGGATTTGATGATAGTGCTCAAGCATGTACTGCTACAATTATTGCTAGAGAATTTGAGAAAAGTACAGAAGAAAATAAAAATACTGAAAACATATCTGATTCTATTCCTTTAAATATTTATGACCTAGCTCAATGGAAATATGTTGATACAAAATTAAGAGATTTATTAGTATAAAATGGTCCAATTAGATATAGTAATATAAACTTTCCTAAGGATGAGAACTCTAGACATTTTTCCACTACATATTATATATGAAACTTATCAAATGGGGAAAAACATGATAGAAAATGGCTAGTGTATTCAAAAGACTTGAATAGAGTATTTTACTTTTGTTGCAAATTGTTTAATTCAAAGCTTAGTATAAGCCAACTAGCTAATGAAGGAACTAATGACTGGAAAAATCTTAGTGCTAAGCTTAAAAGCCATGAAACAACCAATGAGCATATTATTAACATTACTGCTTGGCTTGATTTAGAAATGAAATTGTTAAAAAATAATACAATTGACAAAAAAGTCCAAGAACAAATTAACAAAGAAATAGATCATTGGAAAAAAGTGTTATTGAGAATTGTTGCTGTAGTAAAAATCCTTGGTAAAAATAATTTACCATTTCAGGGACAAAATGAAAAGATCTACCAAGAAAATAATGAAATTTTTTTAAGTCTAATTGAAATGATTTCTACGTTTGATCTAGTAATGCAAGAACACATTTGACATATTCAAGATGGTGAAATTCATAATCATTACCTTGGGCATAACATACAAAATGAATTAATACACTCACTAGCAACTGAAATTAAAAACCATATTATTAAAAAAATAAAGAAAACAAAATATTTTTCAATTATACTTAATTATATCCCAAATATAAGTCATAAAAAACAAATGTCTCTCATACTAAGATGTGCTAATATTTTAGTAAACCCAATAAAAGTAGATGAACATTTTTTAGAATTTATTAAAGTAGATGATACAAGTGAAAAATGTATTCTTAATGAATTATTAGATACAATAAAGAGTCTTGAAGTTGATATTAATAATGTTAGAGGACAAGGTTATGATAATGTGTCTAATATGAAAGGAAAAGAGTAAGGGGTGCAAAAAAGATTGATTGATATAAACCCCAAAGCATTTTACACGCCATGTGGTTGTCATAATCTTAATCTTGTTATATGTGACATGGCTAATTCTTGTCCTAAAGCTATATCATTTTTTGGAGTAGTCCAACGTATTTATTCTTTATTTTTTTCATCAACAAAGCGATGGAAAATTTTACAAGATAATGTGTCAATTCTAACTCTTAAGCCACTCTCACAAACATGTTAGAAAAGTCGAATTGAAAGTATCAAAGCAATAAAATTTCAAACTCTACAAATAAGAGAAGTTTTATTGCAATTAGCAAAAATAACTGAAGATCTTAAAACAAAAAGTGAAGCTAATTGTTTAGTAGCATATGAAATTGAGAACTTTGAATTCATATTAGGCATGACTATATGGTATGATATATTATTTGCGGTCAATACTATAAGTAAAAGTCTACAATCCAAATATATACATATAGATGTTGCCATTGATCAGTTAAAAGGTCTTATTTCTTTTTTTTAAGATTATAGAGAAAATGAATTTAAATCTTCTATGATTTCTCAAAAGAGATTGCAACTTGTATGGAAATAGAACCTGTATTTAGAGCAAAACGAATAATTCATAGAAAAAAATAGTTTGATGAAAATGTCAATGAAGAGACAACACAATCTGCTGAAAAATCTTTTAGAATTAATTATTTCTTATTTATAGTAGATCAAGCAATTTCTTCAATTTGAAATAGGTTTGAACAATTTCAAATATATGAAAATATTTTTGGTTTTCTATTTAATATCAAGAAATTGAAATCACTTGACGATGGTAGTTTGCAAATAAATTGTTTTAGTCTTGAAAAGTTTTTGAAATATGATATTGAAGGTTTAAAATTAAAATTTTGAAGAAGTTTTTCAAAATTAAAATTGATAAAATCTTATCTAAGATTAATAATGTTGCAGGAAAGATTAAAGGGACTAGCCATACTATCCATTGAGAAGAAGATATTAGAAGAACTTAAATATAAAAATTTAATTAGTAATTTTGCATCTCAAAAAGCAAGAAAAATAATTTTTAAATAAAAATATATTTAGATATAACTTAGTTAATTTGATATATAAAAAAGGGCCCCATTTTAACTTATCGCCTTATGCCTCAAAATCTATTGAGCCGGCCTTGGTCTATTCTTTAGATATTATTAATAAGAAAAATATTTTTTGAATAAAAAGTGTATGGTATTCTTGATCTAACGGTTCAAGTTTGTTTGTTTTTTGAATTTATTGGCAATCTAGTGGAGAAATATCTCTGAGAGGACTCAAGTTGTAAAAAGGTGAGTTTCCAAGTTGCGTCCAAGGAAGGAAGGAAGGACTCAGGTACACCAAACTCGTTGCTTCCGCAAGAATAGTTGAATCTAAAATTCTGGTAATAAGTCTTAATCAAATGTCAGTTTGGGGCTTCCAACTTCAAGAGATGCCATTGAGTCATTGACCTCTAAATTCTAAAATCCACTTAGGAATTCTTTGCTCTAACTAAAACCGAACAGAAATCTTTCTTAAAATTGTCGCATGTTATTTTTTTTTAATAGATAAGGCTTAGATAAAGTCTTAGGATGTTCAAATTCTACAATTTTTTTTTTTTTTTGAAAAAAGATGGATCTCAAATTTTTAAAAATTTAAATGAATTTATTTTCTAATATAGATCTTGAATCTATTTAATTTTTTTAAAAAATGCATAAAAATTACTTATTTTAAAACTGTAAATTTCATTTTTTTTTAGTGGTTGTATAGTTACCATTCCCAACTTCCGCTAGGAGCTACCGTTAGTTATAGTAATTTTTTTTTTTTTTTTACATGTATTTTTCTTAATACTTTTAAATATTTTTTAAAAATATAAAAAATCATAATATTATTACAAAATAATTTTTTAATAACGAAGTAAAAAAATTAAAAATAAAATAAAAAATTAGAGCCGAGCCACCAACAGTAACTCAGGTTTTTCCTTCTTTATAATAAGATTGACTGTATCAATAGTGTATAAACGTGCTCTCATTTACTGTCTAGACTAATGTTCATCAAATGATTGTCCTTTTATAAGGAAATTTTTATTCAAAAAATAAATTATACGGATCATTTTCCTTTAAAGAATGGATGGTCAACTGGACAATTACCACTGTAAAATAGGTTTTTTTTTTTGTTTTTTATGTACATTTTTATCCCTTTGTACTCGAGTATTTAAATATGAGGTTTTGAAGTTCTAAGCCAGTAAGCCCAGGCCGGCAGTCAGGCAGGATCGACTAGCCATTGACCCATCAACCAAACAACTATCCCGATTCCCCAGCCCCTTCTTCGCCGCTTTCCAAGGAGAAAGATGGCGGCATCAGCAGCAGCCGGCGGTGGTGGAGTAGACGTACGGAAGGCTCATATAGCCATGGCGATGGTTCAGTTATTCAACGGAGGGTACCATGTCATAACCAAAGTGGCCCTCAATGTTGGGATCAACCAGCTCGTCTTTTGCGTCTTCCGCGACCTCATTGCCCTTTCCATCCTTGCCCCCGTTGCCTATGTCCGTGAAAAGTACCTTCTCTTTCTTTTCTTTTCTTCGATTCCCATTTCTTGTCAATGAATCACTTTTGCTTCTTCTTAATTACCATTTCTCAATATGGGTAAATGGTCATGTTTAGCATTGATGCTGCATGTGAAGCATAAGGAACACCCAATTTGGGTATCCAAGATTTCCTGTTGCAGACGAGTCGAATCAGTTTCTTTTACTCAGTATATCAACAACTTTGTTCCTGTTGTCTTACTGTCCATCCCGTTAGTTTTTGCTTAGAATTACTTTCCATAGAAAAAAATCACTATAGGATTCATTTGAATGCCCCCGTTTCGGATTTTCACTGTTATTTTTTAGACGCTACTGCAAATTATATTCTGTAATGTCATAGATTGCAGAATAAAATTAGCTGATTCAATATTTAATATATGATATGCAGTCTGGTCCACAATTATTAATTGGATCAAACAATTTTTGTATCCTTACTCTTTAATGTAAACTGTCCATTTACAGCATCTTGTAACATTTATTTTTATCCTCTCTGTAGGCGGGTAAGGCTACCGATGACTAGACGCCTCCTCTTGTCATTTTTCTTTCTTGGGTTAACTGGGTAAGTAAGGATGCTTTTTAATCTCAAAGGATGCTTTTTAATCTCAAACGTACTGGTTTATTTATAGATTACTCATCATTTATTGTTTATCTCTAAAACTGAGACGACATCCGATTGATCAATCTATCTTTGCTGCTTTAAATCCAATTAGGATATTTGGGAACCAGCTTTTGTTTCTTATTGGTCTTGGCTACACAAATCCAACTTATGCTGCTGCCACACAGCCTTCAATTCCAGTCTTTACATTTCTATTGGCTGCAATGATGGGGTTAGATTGACAAATTCTTACTGTGCTTTAACTCGGCTAATATTTTTTTTAGGCATCGCAGATACACACTTGTTTGTTTGCATTTCAATGGATTTGACTCGTTCAATATCATATGTTGACTTGTTCATGCAGTACAGAAAGAGTAAACTTGCTCCGAACGGAAGGTCAGGCCAAGGTTGGAGGCACACTCATTTGTGTTTCTGGTGCCATACTAATGGTTCTATTCCGTGGCCCAGCTTTGATTGGAGCTGCAGAACCAGACTTTTCAGTGCAAAATGAAATAAGTGCCAGGGGTCAGCCAGAGCCTGCTGGGTGGTTAATGTCTAGTTTTATGGAGTTCGGAATTGACCATTTCCACCTTGGAGTTTTATGCCTAATTGGGAACTGTATGTGTATGGCTGCATTTCTAGCCATTCAGGTACACATCCAGATCCTTTTGTTTTTTAAATTGTGATTTGCAATGAAAATAGTTATTGATAAATAGATGAGCACTTCGTGTGCATGGCTTTCTACATTTTTTGTTTGTTTAATGCACTACTACTTCGATTACTTCGAAAAATAAAATGTAAGATAAAATTAGATATATTCTAGCAGGTTACTGATGTTGTTTAAACACTAGCTGATATAGGGTAGAGGAAGTCCCTTTTTATGCAAACCAGGGAGCTTACAATCAGAAGTTCCATATCCCAAAAAAATGTGGCTTGGGATTCATGTTGGTGCAGGACAACATGGGAGCATTTGTGATTATTGAGCTATTTTGCTATGAAGGTGGTGAGAATCAAGTATGGATCATTTAGGAAAGTGGAGAAGTGTGGGGTGGCAAAGTAGAGTGGAGATAACCTGTTTTTCTTTGAAATCACACTAGGACTCGTGGAGAGATAATGAGATGGGAACTTTTGGAATTTCAACGATGGAGAAGGAAAGAACTAGTTGGAATATCATTGAATTAAGAGACCTTATGTTCAACTCTCTTTATGTATGGATGGCAGCATCATGCAATAGCTTCCATTCCCATAGCTTTCTAGAATTTATGGAATTGTGTTATTTTTCTTTATCCCTATAGTTGGATGTTCCCTATTATATACTTATAGTTGGGTTATGTCCCTTCCCTTTCGCTTTAAATAAAAATTTTCCCTAATTATAAAAGAAAAGAATATAAGCAAGAAAGGGAGAAAGAGCTGCTGATAAAATCAGTAAGAGATAATAGAGAAAAAACTAGGGAGGGAGAGAGGGGGATGTTGGGGGGTGGGGGAGGGGATCCAAATTCCAAAGTATAGCTCAATTTATTTCTGCGCCTCCAAAAGAGTGCAAGTTACATCCTTTTACAGCTAGGACTACTTCCCAAGGAGTAATCGCATTGTCCACTGAAAAGCAACTAAAACAACTAACAAGTTATGAGGATAATTTTACTTGTCCAAAAAAAAAAAAAAGAAAAAGTTATGAGGATAATTTTTTTTTTTAATGAGTAAGAGATAAATATTATTGATATGAATGAAGTAGGCAACAAGTTATGAGGAATTCAAGTACAACAGCAGACAGTTGACAGGAAGGGGGGGCTCTTTGGAAGTTCTCTGCATTTTTTATTATGTGTATCTTTTCAGCTAACCAAGTTAAGTCCAACTATATCCACTCGTTGGACAAATGCTGTTGAATTTTAGTTTGTTTACATGGCAACTGAGTTCTTCATGGCGAACTTTATTCTTTTGTTTTCAATTAGTTCATATAGGTATGTCATATCAAGCAATGGGGTGGGCGGAGGCAAGAGTTTCGATTTTTAATGTTGATAGAAGTGATCATGATGATGAAAGCAATAATAACAGGATGACAGTAACAATGTAAATGATAAAGAAAAGAAGGATTATAATAATAAGAAGAAGCACACTCTGTATCAAGAAATTGTAAAGTAGCTTACACTGATTAGAGAACTCTAGAGATCCCATACATTTCTAGTTACCAATGGTCCAATGCAGCTTCCAACTCCTAAAAAACTATCATATTCTAGACTTTTGTGTTTTTTGGTCAGTTGATCTCTGTGTATGCTCAATGTGTGTGGAAACTTTCAGGCTCCAGTGCTAGCAAAGTATCCTGCCAGCCTATCAGTCACAGCATATTCCTACTTCTTTGGTGCTCTATTGATGGTGACAACAGCATTCTTTATGACCAATGAGTCAACAGACTGGAGTTTGACAAAGTCTGAGCTCTTTGCTGTCATTTATGCTGTAAGTGTTTTCTATTAAGAATATCTCTGTCTTACGAATTTTCTTCTTGCCAATTCGATGCTTCTCTTAGCTGTAACTCCATCCGACTTCAAAGAACTTTTCAGTGACTTTTCATCCTCTGGGTCCATGTTATCTGCTTAACTTTAACTTTTGAAGACAGTTCATTGTGAGAACTTTGTTTTTGGAAGAGGGCGGTCCTCACTTGATCATGATTATGGTCAATGTTGTGATGGTCCGCCTTCACTAACCCTGTAAGGTAGAGTGCTTCTATTTATTTATTTTTATCTTGAGCTTCTTGGTGATTTTTCATCCTCTGGGTCCATGTGATCTGCTGGTTATTTTAACATTTGAAGACAGTTTATGGTTCTAACTTTGCTCTCTTAAGAGGGCTGTCATTGCTTACGAAGAGTATGTTCAATATCATGATGGCTCACCTTTGCTAACCCTATAAGGTGGAGTGCAGTTTTTTAATAGTAGGTGATTTTCCATCCTCTGGGTCCATGTCTTCTGCTGGTTATTTAACTTTTGAAGTCAGTTTATGGTTATTTAGCTTTCTCTTCAGACTTCACAGCTCATCATAGGTCATTTATAACGGTTTATGACTTGGTTCCATGCATATTTGTAACCCTCTTGCAAGTAATAGAATGTTGGGATTGTATCTAAAATTACTCATGCATATATGCATTTCCCTTCAAACTTTACATTTTTGTATCTAGCACATGGAGGAAATTATGGTTAAGTGCATTGCTCCTTATTTTCTCAGGGAACTGTTGCATCTGCCCTTAATTATGGACTCATAACGTGGAGCAATAAGATGTTAGGCCCTGCTTTGGTTGCTCTCTACAATCCACTACAACCTGCAGCTTCTGCCTTCCTTTCCAGAATTTTTCTTGGAAGTCCCATCTATTTGGGAAGGTTTTGCTCTAATCACTCCTAGTACACTTTTGTTGACTTGATTTATTTGTTAATTTATCCTGGATATAATGTAATACATCTTGATATGCTTAGTCAATACATCTTGTAGACATCTTTTCGCTTTTGTCCCCCCTTCCCTGCCCTTACCTACTAGTAATATGTTTCTGTTAGTGTTGTTTCCAGAATATCCTCTTGATAATAATGAAAATTTCTCGATTTCTGTTGTTAATGGAGTTTTTATTAGAATGGTGCTGCTTACTTAGTGCTTTTTACGTGTTGAAACAGTGTTTTAGGGGGATTTTTAATCATTGCCGGTCTTTATATGGTCACTTGGGCATCTTATAGAGAAAGACAAGCAGCTTCGGTGATTGTTCCTACTCGGGCTACTGAGCCGCTTGTTCACAAAGATCCATCGATTAACAAGATTTCATACCAGAGAGGTCTTATTTTCTCAGGGCCCTCCACCACACTGCCAAAATCCTCAGATTAAGCCATTATGTGATGGGAAGTGGTGTAAAGCTTCTTCTCTTTTCTGCCATACACTTTGTTCACATAAAGATGGCACATCTTGAATGTCTTTTCTATTCATTAACTGTCTCTTTAAATTAATGTCCAAAGAAATATAATTTTCTGTATTCTCTAACTTCAAAGGATTTTATCTTTCCAATATTAGATTTTTTGGTATATTTTTGTCCTTTGATTTCTTAGCTATATATAATATAGGATAATGCTAGGGGCCTCCCAACTTGTACAGCTGGGTGTGCCCCCTAGTGTATTTGGAATTTCTTTTTATTTTCTTTTAAATATTTTTTTAACATCTTTAACCATTTAAAAAAATATAATTTTATTAATAGTTAATTTCTTGACCACTAAGAGAAAAAAAAAAAAAAAAAACCGAGCGTCAAACCCGACTGACTATCATTTTACATATAATATAATATATATTGTGAGTTTTGATTCCCTAGCTATATGGGCCAGGAGCTCTCTCTCTCTCTCATTGCTCAGTAGTATGGAATACAAAAGAAGTGGTCCTTTGGAGTTCAATTATTATTCGTAATTTCGTATTAAAGTGATTTTCTCTCTTCTGTTTGTATACAAGCAATCAAGAGAACTCGAACTCATGTATGAGTGTTTCTTACACGATATCATGGAGTGCTGCAGAAGCATCAACTTTAATGAAAAAAGTGAGTATATCTTGCCTGTAAATTAAGAGAAATAATATTTACAGTTATAGATTTCACAAGCCTCATTAACTCATCTTAAAAAAATTAAATAAATATGAGACTTATATAAAAAAATTAATTTTTTATTAATAGATTCTATTCTTTTTTTTTTTTTTTAAAAAAAGGTGCACGGTACTTGTATAATTTAGCATTATTGGTAAAGTAAATACCTCCTTCTCAAGTGCCTTCACCCAATTCTTCCTCGTGGGCCATCTTCAAGTCTTGTCACTTCTGTTGATGAAACTTTCTCCTCTTTAGGTTGAAGATGGAACATGTTCCCAAACATAATGATGGTCAAGTTCATTGTGATTTATGTAAGACTCAGATATGTATAAGGTGGTTAGATTGTCGCTAAATATTACTTGAGGTGAGTCTAGTCAATGTGCAAGTTGCCAACGAAAGGGGGAAATCCATGTTAATTATGTGGTAGTGAGATGGTTAGAGGAAAGATCCAGTTTGTGGTTGGAAATGGGTTTCGGAAGACGGGAGAAGAGAGAAGAGAGAATAGAGACAGGTAAAGGGAGAGAAGAGGGAAAAGTCACATCCATCGTAATTCTTATAAGTTTCTTACGTGTCCAAATTTGATTGAAAGGTGTAAAAAAGGGAAAAAAAACCCACTGGTTTGAAGATTTTCTCTTTAAGTTATGGTGAACAATTTATGTTCAGTGGTTGAGTGTGATGGTATTTTGTCTGCTGCTCACCATGACATGCAACGACAAATGCTACTTATCACTCTTAAACTATATATTATGTAATTTGTTATTTTTATCCTTTTATTTAAATATATATATATTTATATATCAATATGTGTGTATTTAAATAGAATGATAAAAATGACAAATCGCATGTTGGAGTGTGGTATAGAGAATAGTAAGTATAATTTTATATATACATATATATATTTATAGTTGTAGCGTTGAGTGGGAATAAAGATGAATGTCCAAGTTGACTGTTCCATGAAAGTAGCAAAGATTACTTTTGACCATTTCTATAGTGAGCTTTGGAAGGGTTGTGCATGAATTGGGAAACAAACAAAATTCCCACTAATGATGGATTATGTAAGGGATGGAAGAGCATTCATAATTTTTTTAGAAAGTGATGTGTTTTGAGAAATTGAGGCTAGATAAAGTCAATGTACCAAATGATGTAAATGACAAGTAAAAACAGAGGGGAGGGGAACCAACATGCCAAGAAGAAAACTACTACACCTTTCAAATCAAGCTCGATGTATTTAAAGACCATATAAAGTTTTATGTAATTTTTGAAGATTTGAGGTTGGAAAATTAAACAGAGTGGTGCATGTCACGTTGGTAGCGGCAGTGCGTGAAAGTCACGTGCGGACTTATCCTTTTAGCCTCGTAG